>JACEFZ010028477.1:170000-251517 GCA_014155875.1 Cepaea nemoralis
CCAGTCCCTGGTGGGGAGCATCTCATTTAATTCATATAAGTAATCATATAAGCTCTCCCGTTCCCGACTATCTGTCTGTCTGTCTATCTGTCTGTCTGTCTGTCTGACCCGGCCCGACTTCACCCAGTCCCTGGTGGGGGAGCATATCATTTAATTCATATACGTAGTCATATAACCTCTCCAGTTCCCGACTATCTGTTTGTCTGTCTATTTGTCTGTCTGTCTGTCCCGGCCCGGCTTCACCCAGTCCCTGGTGGGGAGCATCTCATTTAATTCATATACGTAGTCATATAAGCTCTCCCGTTCCCGACTGTCTGTCTATCTGTCTGTCTGTCTGACCCGGCCCGGCTTCACCCAGTCCCTGGTGGGGAGCATGTCATTTAATTCATATAAGTAGTCAAATAAGCTTCCGTTCCCGACTATCTGTCTGTCTGTCTATCTATCTGACCCGGCGTGGTTTCGCCCAGCTCCTGGCGCACAGTAACTTAAAAGAATGTCCTTCCACACACCATTCATTATTTTTAATGAAAACTGTTTTTAATCACCGACATGACAGTTGATAAGTTCTGTAAGCAGAAAAAGATGGGTTACAATGTTATGCATTATGCATTATTTTTATGCAAACTTTGAAAATGCCTTGAAGATTATATCATTATTTATTATACCTCATATGCCTGAAAATAACTATAGACAAAGAGTTTAACAATAGTGCAAGTAAGTCCAACAATATGACTATAAAGTATATAGAAATGTTATTAAAAGTTATGCCCCTTGAAATAACTTTTCTAGAGTGAAGTCCCCCTGCTATATAGAGATTATATAATGAAAAATGAAAAAGTAAATGTTATTAAATAAGTAGGAGATTTTACACTATGAAACTATTAGAGTCGGTTGCACAGGAATAAAAGGAAGACGTGTAGAAAATTTCATCTCAATCGGATATACCGTTATCGACCGCATCCAGTACACACATACACACAAAGCCACATACACTCAGTTTTATAGATTCTTAGGCATCTAGGAACGAGTATCAGCGAGTGAGAGGAACGAGTATCAGCGAGTGAGAGGAACGAGTATCAGCGAGTGAGAGGATATTTAGGTCTATGTTTCTTTCAACGATCCTATAGAGAGCAATATTCTGTAGGTACATGTCATTTACTCAGAAATGAACAAACACGGCGATCCGACATCGGGAGAGACGCACAGTAAAAGGATTGTCATTCACCAGATAGTGTTATACAATCTCTTCTGTAGGATTGTTGTGTCAACCCCTACTAATGCAATCACAACGGAAATAAATCAAATAATAACATTAATGTTCAACACAAACATTGTTCTAATGAATCAAAGAGAAGTAATATTGCTACCAGCGAAGAGCAACAATAAACCATAGAATTTTAAATAGCGCATTGCTGTAGTAAGACTTATAAACACTAGCACAGTACCCAGATCAGCCAAGCGGAGTGCAATGTCGTTCAATCAGTAGTCCAGAGGAGAGAAAAGAAAACTGGAGCTTCACTACAGATGTTCATTTGGGATAGGAAGACGACAAGCTAAGTCCACGATCCACCATCTTTCAGAGCTACCACCAACCTTCAATATCCTAGTTGATGTGCTGAGGCTTCATTGATTATTTGAGATTTAAAAGCACGAATGCTTTACTCAATACATAAACTAGTGTAATAAGCGGTTAAAGATCTAACCACAGTATTCTTTATAATCATCCTCTCTTCCAGGGATATTCGTTTCTGTGAAATATATTAACACGATATGAAAACCCTTGGCATAGATCCAAACACCTGGGAAAGAGTTGCAACAGACAAATGTTCCTGGTGAAGAGATGTACGAAACGGACTGATGCTCTTCGAGCGCAATCCCATCCAGCAAATTGAGGAAAGGCAGCACAGGCATAACATGCAGTCACTTACTGCGGGACATTCCTTGTCTTACAGATGAGGCAAGTGTGACAGAGATTGTCATTCTCGCATTGGACTAAACCAGCGGTGCTGTTAGGTACCTCACCAGCAGCACAAGTATATATTCCTTCAGGACTGAAAGAGGCCTACTACAACTATATTGGTATAAACTAAAACACTAAACGTTGAGAGCAATCAATAAAAGTTAAGTACTTAGATTGATAAGTTAAAGTGTCAGGGTGAACGATTGTTACATTGTTATCTGACTATCGTCCTGTGGCGAGAAAGGAAGACAGTGTGGCTCGTTTCTGTTTCAGGTTGTGTGTAGGAGGGATAATTAAGTCTACGGTCTTCTAACCAAAGTTACTGTTGTTCGCTTTAGCTTCCTTTTAAACCTGATCACTGTAAGGAGTCTAGATTTCTTTTGGGATCTGTATGTTTCATCCAGCCTAGATATCTATGAGTCATTCGTATCTTTACTTCCTTCAGGGGGTAGACTTTCCTTGGGTTAGTCATTTTGTCGCTTCCTGGGTGTGAGAAACTTCTCAACTATCAGTAACAATACTACAGGCATACATTGTACAAACACACTGTCACAAAAAGCGCCTGGAGGATGCGATCAGGAGATGAGGGATTGACCAGACACACGAGATCTCTCGGCATACAGCAACGTTTACGATTTATAGCACCTTTTGTAGTCAAAGGGAGATAATACAAGTAATTTTACCCTCAAAGGAGTAGAGTATTACGCCCTTGGATTCTGGAAAGTGCTAGATGATGATACCGGACTTCGTGTTTTAACTGCGCAGTTGCAATAATCTGACTAGAACAGAGGGAGAAGATTGTGTTCTGACCGGCTGGCAAGAACTTCTGTCTGGCTGCAGTAAAAGAAAGAATTGGTTCCAGTGTCAACATAAAGTTTGAAGACTGTAAACATAACGTCCCCAAGTTGGATGAGGTTCCATACTTCTAACTGCCTGACAGAATAAAAAGGTAAGAATGCGACTGTTCTTGGATCGGTTAGTGTCGAAATCCCGATCACACAATGTTACATAGTGCATGCAACCGTGTTCACCCGTAGGTCAAGGGTGAGCCTGTAAACTATCTCCAACAAACAGGCTTGCTGACCTGACCACATTTTCATCAGGCCTGTTTTGAACAGTCAGTAACTGCTGTGAAGAGTGCAGGTGTTGATTGCATAGTGTGCCTGTCAAGAAAGTGGCTGGGAGAAAATAGGATTGGCTTGACGGTGTTAACATTGTAAGTGCACTACTGGGCCGCCTGTGAACTCAGGCGTAGTCGACAAAACCGGAAGTCGGTGACGGCGTAACTAAAAGCTATCCTGTAAGATATCCTCCGACTCGGTCTGTCAAGACGAGTCTCATGGGAATGTTCGCGGTCGAATCGACGGGCATTTGAGAGATCCCGCGTGTGTCGAATTTTACATCTTTTGGCGGGGCGACTGCTGGATTTTCTTTGCCTTCCTCATACACTTTGTGTTCAAGGTCTCCTTAACGGACTACAATCTACAATGGGTTCCTGTGAGGAGAACAACGGGGAGGGGAAAGAAGGAGAAATGATGCTACAGGCATGTTCTGAAGGTTGCAGGGGAGATAAATTGGGGAAAGCAGGGCCACCTGGGAAGAGCTGGAAGGGGATTTGCCAACGGCCCTCCTTCGGGGCCATCTTGCCTATGGGTTCTGTGGACCCTCTAACCCTGTATGTCATTAGAAGACTTCCACTGGGGGACTGGGGGACAGACACTCATGACCAATAACCGTGGGTTCACTCTATTCCCAGTCCAGAGAAACAGATAGTCTATTCGACTGCTTGTTGGACCCCAGAATTTATTCTTCCTCTAACCCTGAGGCATGGCCTGTAATTGAATTACCACCCATTTTGGGGAGGTGATTCCCTATTTGAGTACCGCTCAGTCTATTCCCATATGGTGGGTCATGATCATGTGATTCTCACAGAAGGTTATCTTTGTCATTTTGCCAGATTCTACCTTCCTGAGAGGAGTGATTGACAGTCGTCCAAATCATAGACATATGTCAACGTCAGCAGTATGGACAAACTAGTCAATGTAAACTGATCCTACTGCCCATCACCCAGTCAATCGTCTATACCCTCAAAGTATTTTCAGGAGGTGTTGTCTATCAGTTTATAACAAAGACGTAGGGGCAAGTATGGTGTGAATGTAATCGTCCAGCTGTTCCACTCAGGAGCAGGGAAGGTGGAGGAGGAGGGGGAACGAGGAGGGAGGAGGATGGGAGGAGAGGAGGAAGAGGAGGAGAGGATGAGGAGGAGGAAGCGGAACGAGGAGGGAGGAGGAGGGGAGGAGAGGAGGGAGAGGAGGAGAGGAGGAGGAGGAGGATTATAACGCATTTGCCTGTAGATAACCGTAGCGAAAAGGTCCACATATTTGAGAAATATGCAACAATTTTACATATATAGCAATGCTATTAGAAGTTATGTCCGCTCGCTATATATACATTATAATGTAAATTAAAATATTAAATAATATTAAGTAAATATGTTTGTACACTAACAAACTATGACAGTTGGCAGCACGTGAATGAGAGGAAGACTTGTAGAAAATTTCATCTCAATTGGATGGACCGTTCGTGAACGCATATAGGACATACAGACATACATACTTTCTATTGTATATATATATAGAGAGAGATGTGCTTAACTTTTATGGTTCAGGGTTCCTGTCATCATCTTGCTCTTATCTAGGTAACTGAACACGGGTACATACAGGCAACAATAAATCTGTTCGCTATGAAATCGAATATTTATTGTATTGAATATACAGTTGGCGCAGTGGGTTAACAGCCCGCGCTATATTATCTTACATATCACAGATAGTTAAACATCAAACACATAGTTGTAATACAACAATCTAGCACACTATCTAGCCTATGTATATATATATCTATGAATATCTATTGAGTCCCTCTCAGGCAGGCCTTGTTGCCTCTCTCAAGTCCGTCTGTCCTCTGCCCGTCTCCTCGTGTCCACATTCGACACGGGCGGTAACTCTGTCCGAGTTCCTCGTGGACCCCGCATTAGGCGGGCCACATCAGTGTCCACGGAACCATGGACTCGATGACCAGCTCTTTCGAGAAGGTTCTAGATTACTCGGGTCCTGAGCGACTCGATGCTATCCCTTGGGCTGGAGTTGCAGCCCTCTAATAATATATCTGAAGGTGAGGCGGTGACAGGATCCCCCCTCCCCCCTGATATGATTTGTTCTTGGGTAATTAGATCTGTTCTAATTATGTCACCGAATCACATAAAGTTGGTGTTTGTAGTTTGGTGGATAGTAACCTGGTAACCTACCTACTAGCACTAAAGCTCATGTATTCTATCATACAACACTTCTCTGATTTGGTGAAGAGATCCCTCTGTCTCCCGTGTGCTTAAAAATGCTTATCTGACCGAAGTTACGTGACGTTTTAGTAGTTTTATTTACAACCCGCCCTTCTCATAGTACCCGAAATGGTACCAAGACAATTAACCTCTATATTAAAGAGGGTTAACAAGACCGAAGTCCTGGCTAAATAAGTACACCTTCAAATCTTGATCTGTGTGTGTATTTCCATACACTTTTACTCTCGTATGTTATATAATGCTAAATATGTAGTTACCTTGTTCTTTTATCCCCCTCAGACTACATGTGTCCCTGTTGGCTTGTTAGTGTGTTGACTAATGAGTTGATGTTTCTAATAAAGTGACTGTATTTTAAATTGATAGTGTTGAGTTTTGAGGTTTGTGTAACGTGTGTGCTGAATGTGTGGCGTATTTCCAAGCGTCACGAGTTGGGATAACCTCAATCATGAAATACTGCACTGTGTGCAATACATGATCAGGCATTCCAAGTAGTGGTGCTTAGATGTATCCTAACTGCTAAACTAAGTATATTACACTGACTACTAAATTAAACTCACTATTAAACTAAGTATTATACATGCATTGACAAATTAGACAAGTCATGCAATTTTGCATGAAAGACGCAGACAAATTACAATAAATACGTTTTGCGTACAATTTGTCCGCCAAGTGTATCGTTCTCTCATTTAATCCTTTCACGCAGTCATTCACTCACCTTTCATTCACAAGAGTATTTGGTTAAAATATATAATTAAAGTTGAGGTAAGTGTTATTGCCCTTAGAAAAAATGGGCTAGGCGATATTTGCCCTTTAAGAAAATATGTACTTTTTGTACGATGAATCAAAAATAGGTTGTAATTTACATAGAGACAATTTTATAGGACGGTTCTTTAGCCTATGAATGGCAACGCCTGTAATATTAAAGTAGAATATGTACAAATTACAGGTTAACACAATTTATATACATCATTAATGCAAATATAATACATATTTAATACTAACGTAATTAATTAATTAAATAACTAAATAAATCCAACGATGATGTGCGCGTTGTCCTCCTGTCGTTAGCGTGTTATGCCATGAATGTCAAAGTTAGTATGGTTGTCTCTTGAGTGTTGTAGTCGATGTCGTTCTGTTTCGGCTGTTTGCAAAATTTCGTAGCAACAGCAAGTATGGATTGTTCTCAATGTTCCGTATGAAATATTACAGTATTCAGAGTCAGTTCACTGGTTGATATTATTGGTTGAAACAAACACAGTTACCGTTTCTTGCTGGAATCGTTCTAGAGCTTAGGCACTTGATAGTATAGTTCTTAAGTATAGCTCTTAACGTATAGATGGTCTTAATGTATAGTTCTTAATGTACCATGTTCATGGGTGTCGTAAGTAACCTAATCACTGAGAGTACTCTAGCAGGTGTAGAGCTACACTGTTATATGCAACCGACTAAAAGTATCACAGTTTATAGTATGGCTAATGGTTGATGTGATAAGAGTCATTCTACTGGCGCATTTGTCTGCCGTGATAAAAGGTCAGCCATAATATTATCGGTGCCCTTGATATGGCGGATTTCGAAGTCGAAATCTTGAAGTAGAAGACACCATCGTTGTAACCGGTGGTTTTTGGTCGACCCATGGTTAAGGACTAATAATGGCGAACTGTCTGTGAGGACCACAAAATGACTCCCCAAGAGGAACTTAGATAATCTCAATATACAGAACAATAGGCTTAAACACTCCAATTCCACTGTGGCATAACGAGTCTCAGCCTTCTTTAGTTTGCGGCTCACGTAGAGAATCGGGTGTCGTACGCCATCCACTTCCTGCATTAAACATCCTCCTATTGCGATAGCGCTAGCATCCGTGGTCAAAATAAAGGGTAAATTTATGTTGGGTAATCGTAAGACTGGTGGATTAGAAAAAATATGTTTCAATCTACACATTGCATCATCTAAGCTGGTACTTTTACAAATTTTTGATGGATGATCTTTAGTTAACATATCAGAAAAGACTGAGGTGAGTTCTGCCCAATGTGGAATGAATTTAGAATAATAGTTAATAAGACCTAGTAGACTTCTAATCTGTTTCTTTGTGGTAGGCACTTCTAGATTAAGGATCTTGGAAACAATTTTATCATCAGTCAACAATTTTCCTTCAGAAATTCTATGACCAAGGAAGTCTATTTGTGTATAACCTATTTCAACCTTGGAAGGTTTGATAGTAAGTCCAAAAAGAGAGATTTGGTTGAAGACTTGTTTCAGGGTAAGTAAGTGAGAAGTCATATCAGAAGAATGGACGCATATATCATCAATATAGGCTACTACATCTTTAATTCCGTGTAATAACAATCTTGTTAGTCTCACAAATGTGGCCGGTGCGTTCTTCAGGCCAAAAGGAAGATATAGCCATTCGTACAAACCGAGAGGTGTTGCGAATGCTATTATATGTCTACAAGAAGGGTGTAGTGGGACTTGCCAATATCCTTTCGCTAAATCGGTCTTGGAAAATAAGGATGATTGAGCCATATTTAAAATAAGATCTTCACAACTGTTCATTGGCTCTGCATCCGTTGTTGTTCTTGTATTTAATACTCTATAGTCGATGCACAAACGGATTGTCTGGTCCTTCTTTTTCACCAGGACAATCGGTGAAGAATATTGAGACATCGATTTTTGAATAATGCCATTCTTCTCTAAATCTAAAATGTCTTTATCTAAATTAGATCTGTAATGGAGAGGAATAGAATATGGTCTACATTTGACCGGTCTCAGATCTGTCAGCACAATTGAATGTGTTATTCTATCAGTTCGTCCAGGTTTAATGGAAAAGATAGTCTTATAGTCGTCAAGGAGCGTCAAAATGTCTTGTCGCTGTTGTTGTGTCAAAGTGTCAGAGATATGTATGTCATTTATACTCCCGTCGTCAGTCATGATTGGTACAGGGATTTCAGTATTGTCCACGTCTGTCTGATTTATCACAGATGCTATTGTTTGTAAATTGTCTTCAATGTCATTGTCGTCGTCGTCGAGATCAATCGTCAATATGTCGTCAAATTTGTCGTCATTGTCGATATCACAGATTGTCGGTAATGTCCACATGTTTTCGTCGTTTTCGTCGTCGTAAGCGTGTGTCGTTAACGATGCTTCGTTTGTCGAGGTGTCATTTCGTTGGGAAATTGTGGTTTCGTCTCCGTCACCAGTTCGTAGCGTCTGTTCATTTGTCTCATTGTCCTGTCTAGTATAGTATGGTTTCAACATATTTACATGGAATATTTTCAACTTTCCATTTAAAGAGATTTCGTAATCTACTTCTGAAATTCTTCTAATGATCTTAAAAGGTCCCTGCCAAGAGGTTGACAGTAAATCTCTTTTGTCAGGTAGTAGGAGTAAAATATCCTGACCTGGATTTAGCACAATTGTTTTTGCACCTCTATTGGCGTACTGCCTGTATTTAAAACCTTTCTCCTGTAGTGATGTTCTTGCCAATATACAGGAACGTATGATTTTGTCTCTGGTATCAGTGACCAAATCATAGGTTGAAATGGGAAGTTGGATATCTACAGGTTGTGATATGATCTCTTTATAAATGGTGAGAGGTCCTCTTGGGTTCGCTCCATACATCAATTCGAAGGGAGAGAACCCTGTACTTGATTGTGGGACTTCTCTATATGCGAACAGCACCGTTGGGAGAAGTATGTCCCAATCGGCTGGATTTTCAGCTGTCACTTTAGATAGCATATGTTTCAGGTCCCCATTTAGTTTCTCGCAGATACCATTTGCGGCCGGTCGATAGGGACTGGTGAAACACTGCTTGATGCCTAGTAACTTAGTTACTGATTGGGTGGCATTAGATATGAACTGGGTTCCTCTATCAGAAATGATTTTCTCCGGAAAGCCAAAACGGGAGAAAATATTTAGTAATATGTCCGTCACATCCTTAGAGGAGATAGATCTTAATGGAAGCATTTCGGGCCACCTTGTACATAAATCAATAAGAGTAAAAATATATCTATTCCCCTTGTTTGATATGTGATTCAACGGACCTACTAGGTCAACTGCCACGATTTGGAAAGGCCTCGAGGCAGTTGTCGTTGATTGGACTTCTGCTGTAGGGTTTTTTCCCTTTTTCACCAGTTTCTGACATATATCACAAGATCTACAGAAGGTTCTTATATCTTGGCAAAACTTTGGCCAATAAAACTGGGTGAGGACCCTAGCCCTGGTCTTTTCATACCCCATATGACCTCCAAAAGGGGAGTCATGGGCTATTTTTAGAACTTTGTCTCGATGGGCTTGTGGTAACACTACTTGCTGTATCGTGGTCTGATTTGTTGTGTAAAATCTAGTTAAGATGTTGTTCTGTAGCCTAAATGTCCACGATGCGTTCTTCGTTAATTTTGGTTTAAGTCCTACTAACTTAAAGTATGGTGCAAGTGTTGTATCTGCTTTCTGTTCATTTCCAAAATTGATGTTAGTTGAGTTTGGTGCTACTATTTCTAATGATTCCTGCAGTTGGTCAGTGTTGGTTTTGTGGGTTGTCTGTCGTGTTATTGCGTTTGTGTGTTCTGTGTTTTGTTGCACATTTACAGGCTTGGTACTTGGTAGGTCGGTAGCATCCTCAATTCGAGGTTTTAATTCGGTCGTATCGTTCATAGATTCGACCGCCCCTGCATTGTACACCTTGGTGAATTCTTTCTGAATTACCTCAGTGGTTGTCTCCCTTGGTATTTTGGCAGCTTGAGACAAGCAAGAATGGTGTTTCTCTTTTGCATCGCTGTTTGTGTGGTGGATACCGTGTTTATGCTCCCACTCTTTGATTTCCTTTTCAGAGCATGGATGTATGTTGGGTAAATTACCAAGTATAATATCAGCGACTGGATTGTCAAGGACAGCGCACAATACTTGTCCTGATATGAACGGTGTTTGAATTTCGACCAGAGCAAGGGGGTATCTCTCTATAGTACCTGAGAATGTGCGACAAGTCACATGTTTGTTTGTGTAGTCTTTAGTGTCTATTAATGTTTTCTTAACCCCACAGAGCGTTGCGCCGGAATCCCGAATTAATGTGCACTTTTTGTTGTTAACAAACCCTGTAGAAAAAACTAGCTTGCCAGTAGATGATAAGGCAGCGTTAGCTGTTTCATTTGAAATAGGGATCGTGTGGCCACATAATAGTGTTGTGTCAAGTTGGAACTTCGTACAGGTGTTGCACTTACTGTCTGTAATGGTGTTAATAATGTGTACAGCATTCCCAAGCTCGCTTTCATTGTCGTGTTGATTATCACATTCATTTAGTGATTCAAGCTCTTCGTCAGACGACGTTTCTACTAGTGCAGCATTGGCCTGTTTCAATAACTTACGTCCATCACAGAGGCGACTATAGTGGCCAAAACTTTGGCAAAAGTAGCATTTGACCGCTCTCTGGTAAGCGTTGCGCTTAGCCTTCTGCTTCTCCACCATCATTTTGAGGTGGGTAGGATAGGTAGGCGATTTGTCGCACATAGAGTAAGTGTCGTGACTGAAACCGCAATATTGGCATTTCGCTACTTTACCGACATTGGGGCGCGGTTTAAATTTACTCTCTGTTCGTTTGGAGTATTTGGTGTTCACTACTGCAGCTGCTGTATCGTTGTGACTTATGTTCAGCTGAAAAATATCCCTATTTGCTGTGAAAAATGCATTCCCCTTTGCCTCTATTTCCTGAATACTCTTACAGTCCATTTGTTTTAAGAACTTGGCAAAAGGTGTGGGGATGGTGCTAACTATTTTGTCTATAATAATAAGCTCTTTAAGTTTGTCATGGCTATTGTTGGTTTTAGCCGAGTTGATCCATTTTGTGCACACGTCTTGGACTGTACTGACATAATCTATAAAGGTTTGGTTTGGTTGTGGAGATAATTTGGCAAATTGTTGTTGGTAACCTGCAGTATCTAAAGAAAAATGTTGGAGAATGCGTTGTTTTAGATAGTCATAGTCTTTTCGCATTTCCTGTGGTATTGTCTCTATTACTTTTAGTGGTTCAAGAGCTAAGTTTCTCATTAGAATAAATGCCCAGTCTGATTTAATGATCTTATGATGAGACATGAGACACTCAAAATTTTCTAAGTAGGCGCTGATGGAATCTCCTGAGCAGAACGCCTTCACGAGGCCTTTATACTTATTATATTTTTGTTCTTCCTCTTTGCTTTTTAGCTTATTAACAGATATTTCTGCGTTGGACTCAATCTCCATCTGTTTTAGTTTTATTTGTGTCTCGGCATTCAATTGGGCCTGCTTGGCTGCCGCCTCAAGCTCCATCTGTTTTTCCTGAGCCTGCATTTGCATTTTCTTCTCTTCCATTTGCCTTTGCATCTTCTTTTCTTCTGCCTCCATTTGTATTTGCATTTTCTTTTCTTCTGCCTGCATTTGCATTTTCTTTTCTTCGGCCTCCATTTGCATTTGCCTTTGTTTTTCCTCTCGTTCTATCGCTCTTTCTTCACGGGCAATGTTTTCTGCGTGCGCTTTCTGTGCCCATTCTGACAGTTTCTCTTCTTTATAACCTAATTTTATTCCTTGCTCAATGCACTTATCTAAACTAGACATTGTGTGTTTTATTTGTCTGTACTGTTTATAAAGTTAAATCCCTTAGAAAAAATGTTTGGGAGTGGAAAGTTTAGTTATTTCCCTTACTTATTAATGTGTAAATCAAAATGCAAGGTTATGTTGGTTACAAGGTCATGAATATGCAAATAAATCAAAATGATACAAAATGATACATTGATGGAAGATGAGAAGTACAGCTTAGAGTTACAATGGGTATGATGTGAAACTTAGCTTTCAATCCCAGAACTCTCCGATGGTGTCTTGTACTCTCGTCACTGTTGGAAAGGTTACATAGGTTGCACGCGGCACTAGTTGCGGAAGAATCTGCTCGTGGAGTGAGAAATCATTAGTCACAGTCAAAAAAAATGTCAAAATAGTAACATGTCAAAAATCGTTTACAGAATCAAAATAATGAGGCACACTGCAGAGGCAATGGTGAGACGTTGCCGAGGGACTCAGATTAATTCTATTTCATCGCTAGATAGCTACTAATTTTTGTAAAGTTGTAAAGTTAATTTTTTTGATTTAAACAAATCAATGTGTTACCAAAAATCAATGTGATATGATTAAATAAGTAATTTTACATGGCAATTAATAGCACTTTCACAAAACATTTTATGCCAAAACCGGAAAACTAGCCCCCAAAAAGCCTGTCATCATCTTGCTCTTATCTAGGTAACTGAACACGGGTACATACAGGCAACAATAAATCTGTTCGCTATGAGATCGAATATTTATTGTATTGAATATACAGTTGGCGCAGTGGGTTAACAGCCCGCGCTATATTATCTTACATATCACAGATAGTTAAACATCAAACACATAGTTGTCATACAACAATCTAGCACACTATCTAGTCTATGTATATATATATCTATGAATATCTATTGAGTCCCTCTCAGGCAGGCCTTGTTGCCTCTCTCAAGTCCGTCTGTCCTCTGCCCGTCTCCTCGTGTCCACATTCGACACGGGCGGTAACTCTGTCCGAGTTCCTCGTGGACCCCGCATTAGGCGGGCCACATCAGTGTCCACGGAACCATGGACTCGATGACCAGCTCTTTCGAGAAGGTTCTAGATTACTCGGGTCCTGAGCGACTCGATGCTATCCCTTGGGCTGGAGTTGCAGCCCTCTAATAATATATCTGAAGGTGAGGCGGTGACAGTTCCCATGGGGCAAGAGTCGTCCCATGAGGTTCCAAGTCCCCGTATGTGTTCCCCAGGATCAAGAGCCGCCCCATGAGGTTCTAGATCCCTGTATGTGTTCCCCAGGAACAAGAGCCACCCCATGAGGTTCCAAGACCCTGTATGTGTTCCCCATGGGCAAGAGCCGTCCCATGAGGTTCCAAGTCTCTGTATGTGTTCCCCAGGGCGAAGAACCGCCCCCTGAGCTTCCAAGTCCCTGTATGAGTTCCCCACGGACAAGAGCCGTCCCATGAGGTTCAAAGTCCCTGTATGTATTCAGCAGGGACAAGAGTCGTCCTATGAGGTTCAAAGTCCCTGTATGTGAACCCCAAGGACAAGATCCGCCCCATGAGGTTCCCAGTTCCCGTATGTGTTCCCCAGGGACAAGAGACGTCCCATGAGATTCCAAGTCTCTGTATGCGTACTACAGAAGCAAGAGCCGCACCACGAGGCTCCAAGTCCCTGTATGTGTTCCCCAGGGGCAAGAGCCGCCCCATGAGTTTCCAGAACCATGTATGTGTTTCCCAAAGACAAGAGCCGTCCCATGAGGTTCCAAGTCTCTGTATGTGTTCCCCAGGAACAAGAGCCGCCCCATGAGGCTACAATTCCCTGTATTTGTTTCCCAGGAACAAGAGCCGCCCCATGAAGCTCCAGTTCCCTGTATGTGTTCCCCAGGATTAAGAGCCGCCCCATGAGGCTCCAATTCCCTAAATGTGTTTCCCAGAAACAGGAGCCGCACCATGAGCCGCCAAGTCCCTGTATGTCATTGTGATGACCACCTCTGAGAGCGGGCATGGCCAGATCAAGTACAGATAATTCAGTCTACTCTTAGTCTCTGTCGTGATAAAAGAACAGATACTACACTTTGAACTTAGCCAAAATGTGGTGATACAAGAACAGATACTATATTTTGACCTAGCCTAAATGTGGTGAAACAAGAACAGATACTACATTTTGAACTTAGCCTAAATGTGGTGATACAAGAACAGATACTACACTTTGACCTTAGCCAAAATGTGGTGATACAAGAACAGATACTACACTTTGACCTTCTCCAAAATGTGGTGATACAAGAACAGATACTACATTTTGACCTTAGCCTAAATGTGGTGATACAAGAACAGATACTACACTTTGAAATTCGCCAAAATGTGGTGATACAAGAACAGATACTTCATTTTAACCTTAGCTAAAATGTGATGATTCAAGAACAGATACTACACTTTGATCTTAGCCAAAATGTGGCAATACAAGAACAGATACTACACTTTGACATTAGCTAAAATGTCGTGATACAAGAACATGTACTATACTTTGACCTTAGCTAAAATGTCGTGATACAAGAACAGATACTACACTTTGAGCTTAGCTAAAATGTGGTGATACAAGAGCAGATACTAAACTTTGATATTAGCCAAAAATGTCGTGATACAAGAACAGATACTACACTTTGACCTTAGCTAAAATGTTGTGATACAAGAACATATACTACACTTTCACCTTAGCTAAAATTTCCAGACGACATCTCGGATTAAATAATATAACTCCAACAATGCAACTTGATAACAAACACGGCTCGTAAACACCAGTCTTCAAATGCAGGTTTAAGAAGCCAAACCTGAACTGAAGAACGAAATCTACTCCAATGGACTTTGAAAATTGCAACGGTGTTTATTTTCCGCAGTGCTCAAGCTTGTAACAATGACAATAATAAATAATAACATACTGTGCCTGTTCTGACCAGGCGGGCAGTATTACAATTAGAATTAATATTAGTATTATGTCCGAAGCAAGAGAAGGTCCACCAGAGAGACGAATGGAGACGGATTGTATTTGCAGCAAAGAACCTCAATGACTCGGAACGCTGAAGAAGAAGAAGAAGAAGAAGAAGAAGAAGAACATGTCTGAAGCCATCTGCATTCGAGTTCTAAACAATGTCCTTGCCCGTCCACACGGCGTCCTTCTCTCTATCTTCGAAATGTTCTTTCTGCCAATTTTCAGACATCGAGATTCTGCGTTCGTCTGAATGTTTATTTGTGGCTTAGATGCACGTTGTGTCCACAGATTGTTTCGGCCATTTCAATTACTAATTCAGCCACTAATGCGATCTAAAGCCTGTGCTTAGTCAACCGATATTTCCCAAAATCAAGATGAGCTGCCGCTTCCAACAAGCTCCCAAGTCCGTCTGTCGTTGTTGTTGTTAACAACCTTTGGTGACGTCTCTTTTCTGCATGTATGCCATTATTTTTATATTTTAACTTTGTTGACTTGAACAATGTTATATGTTTCACTCGTGTGTATAATGTGTGCCACGCATGCTGTAGTAAGGTAAGATTGGTATATTCGAAGCAAAAACAAGGTAAGTAAATCTGGCGAGTAAAGAATAGTGTCGCTTGTTTTCTGTAATGCTCTTTCCATTTACTTAACCATTTCGTAGAATATTTATTGGTGTGTGTGTGTGTGTGTGTGTGTGTGTGTGTGTGTGTGTGTGTGTGTGTGTGTGTGTGTGTGTGTGTGTGTGTGTGTGTAAATATCTGTGACATATTTCTTGACTTGCGAGTGAATGTTTGTAAGATAATTCTTTACTTGTGCGTAATTGGTTGTAATGGCGCAAGCAATATATTTTTTTGTTTGTGATTATAAGTATGTGATGGTGCAATTATAATAGGTGAGGGGTGATTGGCTGAGCATCAACACATGAACAATGAATAAGGTTATGACGTTCCGTTGTTGCTGTTCTGTGTACTGTATATGTTGTATGTTAACATTAGATGCACTTTTGCTTAGTGTTATCACCTTTGTTCTATTTTAATGTGGTTTCTGTTGGTTATTTTGACTGTTATTATTTGCAGAAAAATGAGATTGTCTGCTTGTTTGCTTATGTTTTTCACTCACACCATTCACGGGAATAGACTTGTTTAATAATTGCGAAGTGTCAACACTTCCATAATTTGATGTGTTTACTTCCTGAATACGTTGAAATAAATTATTTTGTGTAATTATGTCGTCCCTCTGTTGTGTTATGCCATATATTGTACATGTTAATGGGGACTGTGTTTTGTTATTCGAAGTAACCTGTGTTAATTGCCTATTATCTTCTTCTTGCGTCTCTTGAACTTGGGTTCTAGCGAGTGCCTTGGCAAATCTGGGTTCTATCGTTACTTCTTGAGTGTAATCTATGACATTGGGGATATTCCCAATTATCAACCCAGCACACAGGGTTTGGTAACACTGCTGCACATATTTTCCATTTATAATAGGGGCATCTTACTGAGACCCATAAGGTTTTGTATTTTTGCAAGGTGCCTCCGAAAGTTCTGCTAATAATACTATTACCTGTGTAATCTTTTCTATTCACCAGTTTGTGATCAACTCCCGCAAAGCATGCCCCTGTGTCTCTAAAACAGGTTTTTGGCGATCCATTAACCCATGTTTGCAGATCTTAAGAGTACCTTTCGGAGTGTATACTGCGTTAGTTTCATGTATTTGTCTCTTGTGGCCGTCTTTGAAACCATCATCATCATGGTTTTCCCTACATACTTTACCTGGTCTGTCATCGTTGACTGACTCTATGATAGCCGCATGTTGTCTTCTAAGTCACTACTAGAGAATACGTGTGCAGCACTCGCCTCCTTCCACGTCTTCCACATCGTACAAAAGCACGAGGTGTGCCCGTACGCCCGACACGAGTAACATTTGACACTCTTTTTATAGGCATCATGCTTACTTATCTTTTTAGAAGTGATGTCTTTAAGATACGAAGTATATTCAGGGTTTCGGTTGCACATCTCAAGTGAACCGTGGTTAAGTTTACAATGTGGGCACAGTGTGCAATTACCCTTTCTCGGCCGGTCAGAATCTCTGTGTGTACTATGTTTGGCCCTCTGTTTCTATGTTGTGAGGATCTATTACCTCTACCGTGACCTCTTTGATTCTGAATTCTAGCACTAGCACCTATTACAAGCTCTGGTTGCGCTCCATCAGCAAATACGTCGCGATGGGCGTTATAGAATGCTTCTGCCCGTGCCTCCATCTCCGGAATAGATTTATATTTATTCTCCACCAGAAATGTAGACATTGAATCTGGCACAGATAATAGTAGTGTATCCCTTAACATTATGTCACGCAGTTTCTCAGAATCAGAAGATACATCTCCTGCCTTCAACCACTTATCGAAGAGTGATGAAGTTTCAAATACGTAGTCTAGGAACGTCTGATTTGCTTTCGGAGTTTGGGTCTTAAACTTCGTTGCTAGCCCAGCAGCATCGAGACTGAAATGCGACAGGACCCTATCTCAAATATATGTATAGTTAGTCCGTAAGTTTTCAGGGATCAACTCTACCACCTTTAAAGGCTCTAGTGCGAGGTGACGGTGAAATAAGATAGGCCAATACTGTTCTGGAATCTTGTAGAACTTGACCAGGACCTCGAAATTAGTAATCCATGCAGAGACCGGATCCCCTTGTGTGAAGTTCTTGATGAGACACTGGTAACGTTTAATAGTATCCCCAGCGTTAGCTTGTATTTTCTCTCGGTTGGGAGGTGTGTGTTTTTTGGTGTTTATGGGTGGGGATATGTGTTGGCAGATGGGGAGATGTGTTTGTGGGTGGGGATGTGTGTATAAGTGGAGGATGTGTAGGTGAGAGGTGGTGGATATTGGTTTGGTGAGTGGGTGTAGGTTGGCTGATGTGTGTGTGGGTGGGTGGGGAAAATTGTGAGGGTTCAGAACGTATGTATGGATAGGTGCGGGATGTGTGGGTTGACGGGGGTATGTGTGTGTGGTTTCGTGTGTGTGTTTTGCTGGGTGGTTACGGGTGTGTGGGTGGGTTGTGGAGAATATGTGGGTGGGTGTTTACGTGTCGGTCATGGGATGGGTTTGGTGTCAGTATGGGTGGGGAAATGTGTGTGGGTGGGGAAACGGTGAGTGGGTGGCGGCATTTATGTTTGCCCGAGTCTGTGTGAGTGCGTGGAGGTATGTGTGGGTGGGTGGGGGTGTGTTGGGTGGGTATGTGTGGGTTGCTGAGGAATGTGTGGGTGGCTGCGGGGTGTGAGGGTGGATGTGGGATGTGTCTCACAACATTGCAATATGCACTGTTTATGTTTACAACTTTCATTTGACAATTTTTTTCCCCACGTGAATGTACCATGCGTAATATGCATTGTTTATGCTTACAAAACCAATTTGAAAATGTTTTCTTTTCCTATGTAAATGTAACATGCAAATTTGATGAATGAAAGATGAGTGATCGAAAGGGCCGAATGTAAGACGGGCCTGCGAGCAATTTGTTACCATTTTAAAATAAAGTTCATTTGTTCGTTCGTTCTCCTTCGATCTCAGCTTTTCGATCCATCTCCAAAGTTTTAATCTTCAAATTGCCTTAAATTTCCTTATCTTTTAGACTTTTTTCAGTCGCTAGTATTTCTATCTTTTTCTGTCGCTATTTTCTCCCTTTCCAGCGCCAATTCCTTCTCCGTCATTACTTTTTCCGCTGCTAATCTTTCTTGCCTTTCTTCTCTTTCACTTGCTGCCTGCAGTTCTTTCGCTTCTTTCTCTGCTGCGAATCTTTCTGTTTCAGCTTCTTTGGCTGCTGCCCTCTCTTCTCTTTCACGTGCTGCCTGCAGTTCTTTAGCTTCTTTCTCTGCTGCTAACATTTGTTTTTCTAAAGTTATCTGAAGTTCTCTAGCTTCTAGTTCTGCTTCGTTGGCTGCTGCCTTCTCTTTCCGCTGATAGGCCTAAAACGCTTTAAATTCTTGCTTTGTCCTCGCTCTGACTCCCTGGCCGGTCAAACCAGACTTTTTACCCATATCCATAAAATCTTGCAGTGTCGACATGTTGTTCTAATGCGCTGCAAATTATATAGCTAAAATACAAAATATATGTGCGTGATAGACAATCAACAAAATGTAAATGCGTTGGGAAGATAGCAGTAAATGTATCAAAAGTATAAAATGTTATACGAAATGCCAAAAAAATCAACAATGTTGTAAACAGAATTAATGAACAAAGCAGCAAGCCTGGCGTGAATTAAATACCATCCTAACTCGTTACAATATGTAAACTCCAGAAAATAAGTAGGAAATATATTAAATGTAAAGTATATCACGCCACAAGACAAATAAACAGTTACGAGAGAAGTAAGCGAAATGTAAAGCAGACACACATTTCTAGTCACATATAAAAGAAATACTGATAACTGATAGCTAACAAACGAATAAGATTATTATTAAACGACACACGTACTAACTAAACGCGAGGTCGCTACAAAAAAATAATTCGCAACGAGCTGACCGGTAGTACAGAACGTATCCTTGTGACATATAAACAAATTTATTTGACACTAGGATAGCCCGCCAACCACCCATACAACTATAATGAAATGAAATCGGCCATGGATATAGTATTAAATTTTAGAAGGCAAACGCCCATCTAGAATGCTAAACAATCACAACAAACAAACAAGTATACTGGCCTTTGTATACGTAGTACACTGGTGGTAGTGCTGTCTATAGGTGTTGATGATGCAGGTATCCACGTGTGAACAATATCTCCAGTTTGCTGATGTAGATATTCGTTGTAATTTCCATCGGACGAACAAAATTTAGCATAAACGTAGTGATAATAAATCGCTGTTGTCCGGTGTAACAAATCCGATAAATGTTGAGTAGTGTAATTACAAATGTCCTGTGAATAGTTCCGTGGTGTAATGTCCTACTGTCCTGACGTAAGTGCAGTGGTGAAGATCATAATGTCCCGACGTAAGTGCATAGTGTAAAGTCCAGATATCCTGATAAAATTTCAGTGGAGTATAGCATAGCAGCCTGATATAAACACCGTATTGCACTGTATAAATATGCACGCAAAAATCTGTGAGATTATGTCCAGATGCTCTTACAAACGTCCTTTCCGTCTCTAGACCAGAACAGAATGAGCGTCGGCACTAGTGAAGCGACATTTCGTCATGCCAATCAAAACATACTGCGACAAATAACATAAATTTCATGACTTGGGCAGCTAGATGTTCCAATGTCGTATATATATATATATATATATATATATATATATATATATATATATATATATATATATATATATATATATATATATATATATATATATATATATATATATATCTCCAGGTGACTGATTGGCTTACCGTAGTTTGCTTCTCAGATACGAAGTCCCCATGTCCTGCAAAACGACATCTCGGAGTAAATAATATAATTCCAACAATACAACTTGATAACAAATACGGCTCGTAAACATCAATCGTCAAATGCAGGTTTAAGAAGCCAAACCTGAACTGAAGAACGTAATCTACTCCAGTGGACTTTGAAAGTTGCGACAGTGTTTATTTTCCGCAGTGCTCTGGCTTGTAACAATGACAATAATAAATAATAACATACTGTGCCTGTTCTGTCCAGGCGGGCAGTATTACAATTAGAATTAATATTAGTAACATGTCCGAAGCCATCTGCACTCGAGTTCTAAACAATGTCCTTGCCCGTCCACACGGCGTCCTTCTCTCTATTTTCGAAATGTCCTTTCTGCCAATTTTCAGACATCGAGATTCAGCGTTCGTCTGAATGTTTATTTATAGCTTAGATGCACGCTATGTATACAGATTGTTTCGTCCAGTCCAATTACTAATTCAGCCACTAATGCGATATAAAGCCTGTGCTTAGCCAACCGATATTTCCCAAAATCAAGATGAGCTGCCGCTTCTAACAAGCTCCCAAGTCCGTCTGCTTTGTTGTTGTTAACAATCTTTAGTGACGTTTCTGCGTTGACACGTCATGTGCTTTGATTTCTTAGCGTTTTGGTTTTGGGATTCTCTGATATTTCTAATTTATCTTATTGCGTCACACCTGCTACTAGGCAAAAATGTCGTGATACAAGAACAGATACTACACATTGATCTTAGCCAAAATGTAATGATACAAGAACAGATACTACACTTTGATCTTAGTCAAAATGTTGTGATACAAGAGCAGATACTACACTTTGATCTTAGCCAAAATGTTGTGATACAAGAACAGATACTATACTTTTATCTTAGCCAAAATGTTGTGATAGAAGAGCAGATACTAAACTTTGATCTTAGCCAAAATGTCGTGATACAAGAAAATATAAAACGCTTTGATCTTAGCCAAAATGTTGTCATACAAGACCTGATACTACACTTAACCAAAATGTCGTTATACAAAAAGATACACTACAATTTGATATATGCCAAAATTTCGTGATACAAAATTAGATACTACATTCTTGATCTCAGCCAAAATGTCGTGATACAAAATTAGAAACTACATTGTTGATCTCAGCCAAAATGCCTTGATACAAAATCATATACTACACTTTGATCTCAGCCAAAATGCCGTGATACAAAAACAGGTACTACACTTTGATTCCAGCCAAAATGTCATGATACAAAAACAGATACTACACTTTGTTCTCAGCTACAATATCGTGATACAAAAACAGATACTACATTTTGATCTCAGCCAAAATGTCGTGATACAAAAACAGATACTACCTTTTGATCACAACCAAAATGTCGTGATACAACAAAATATACTACAATTTTATATCTGCCAAATTGTTGCGATACAAAATTAGATACTACATTGTTGATCTCAGCCGACATGTCGTGATAGAAAATTAGATACTACATTGTTGATATCGGCCAAAACGCCGTGATAAAAAATGAGATGCTACATTGATGATCTTAGCCAAAATGCCGTGATATAAAATTATATACCTTTTTGTTGATCTCAGCCAAAATGCCGTGATACAAAATTAGATACTGCATTGTTGATCTCAGCCAAAATGCCATGATACAAAATTGGATACTACATTGTTGATCTCAGCCAAAATGTCGTGATACAAAATTAGATACTACATTGTTGATCTCAGCCAAAATGCCGTGATACAAAATTAGATTGTACATTGTTGATCTCAGCCAAAATGCCGGGATACAAAATTAGATACTACATTGTTGATCCCAGCCAAAGTATCGTGATACAAGAACAGATACTACACTTTGATCTCAGCCAAAATGTCGTAATACAATCCACAGTGCTAATTGTTTTTGTTTTTAAAGAAAGAAATAAGCGGTTACTTAGTACGTCGGGCACAGTGGCGAAGGTGTAATAGACGCGGTTTGTAAACCCGTATACCCGCGCTCGAAACACGGCTCCGTGCGATTTAGCAGTGGTATTTAGCGGTGGTATTTAGTGGTGGTATTTTATGAAATGGTATGGGTGCCGGCCGTTCAGAAAGCAATGGCAAACTACTGAACGTAAACTTGTCAAGACATCAACAACAGCAAGAAAATGTTGGTGTTGACTACAAACGTCCTGTAAAGGATACGCAACTAACTTCTATTTAGTGCAAAACAGTGTGTATTTACAATTTATGGTGTGTGTGTGTATGTGTGTGTGTGTGTGTGTGTGTGTGATATGTTTAAATGTGTGAATACAACATAAACATTCATGCACACAAGATAATAATACATTCATAGCACGGTGTAATTACCTATACATTACTTGTTGATGATGATGTTGTAGTAATCATTTGCTCTCATGCATACTAAAATCTTTCAATAGAAATTCGTTCATACTCCAAGTATTCTCATTCACACTTAGACTTATTTAAACAAGTTTAACGGTATCACTTATTCTTGTATTCGCGTTGAGGTAGGCGACCGAGGTCAAGTCTCCCACTCCGTGTATGATGTGCTAAAGCAAATGGGCATTAAAGGACAAGCGAGAACTCGGGCACAAAAACAACTGAGTGAGGCAGCCAAAAAGGCCTCTTGCTGGCTATGGGATTGTCGTAACCTAGACTGGAAAACTAGTATGGTTAAAGCGGTAACTGCAGAACGACTAACTAGTATGGTTAAAGCGGTAACTGCAGAACGACTAACTAGTATGGTTAAAGCGGTAACTGCAGAACGACTAACAATCTCTCAACTAAGAGCAAGAACTTGCACTGTCACGTGTCGACTCCGTAGCCTTCCCTCCGATCGCGGGTAGTACATCTAAGTACATAACTGTACGGTGGGGCAATCGCCGCATGGCAGCAGTCATAAAATCATACAAAAGTCAAGATTGGTGACTCAGCCATGTGCACATGTGGTTTGGCGTCGCAGACAGCAGAGCACATACTCCAGGATTGCCCAAACTACAACATACCTAGGCGAACCTTCTGGCCTAGAGAGACAACAGTGGAAGATAAACTCTATGGACCGCTGAATGAACTAAAAAATACTGTTAGATTCATACAAGAGACAACATTGCAGTTATAGACATATTTCGGGCGAACGAAAGAAGAAGAATAAAACCATGCAAATGTCGGCCGAAGTCCAACCTCCATACCAGGGCGGTAGTCGTCGTTCATAAGTCGCACTCAGTTGCAGAGACCAAGAGGTGGGTCGAAATCAAGAGGGAGAATTGGCTTCCTAGCAGAGTGCGGCGCCATGAACGAGTCACGAAGAATGAACACAGAGAGACGAATGGAGGCGATAGAGGCCGTGACTAGGGAGGAAGCTGGCTCCCCACGACCACAGGTGCTATGATAGTGCGAGGGCACAAGTTTAGTTTAGTTTATTATAGTCGACGGATCAACAACATGGCACACGGGTGTAATCAATAAGTGCTCCGTTCTCCTTCTAACTCAACTCAGTGTACGAACTCCTAGCACTGGCGAGGATCCTGAAATACTTCGGTAGATTTTTAACTCCGCAGCGTTGTTAGACTACTCTTTTTCGATTTCTAAATTCCAATGGATTGTTTTCCGTGCGCAACAATACAGACGGGCGTCTGATCTCACTGCCCAAAGACCACGTGAAAATGTTGTTACTAGAAACCCACGTAAAAACATCCCAGCCCTCACCGGGGCTTTAACCCGGGACCTCCCTGAGATGCTCTCCTCACTGAGGGAGGGGAGGATTGAGAGTTGACATGTTCACAGCTAAGTAGTTACTAAGCTTTTGTTTTGTCGACTTTTACCGGAAATATTTGTGCGTTAATTATTGGTTTTTTGTTTTTGTGTCTCCGTTAAATTCCCCAATTATTTCAAGATCGAGTTAAAAACAGACACCGATTACTTGATATAGTCTTTCCCACTGAGTTTTGCTTTGTGCATTCCTGGCGCTTGGAGAATCCTTGTTATACCCGAGAATAAGGCTGTCTATTCTAAGCGGTAAGTAAACCCGTAAATACCGTTTTATGAGACGTATTACAATGTTATACTGTGCATTATTAAATGTAGCATCCATTTTTATGTGTATTTTGTCCACGAGGAACTCGAACAGAGTTACCACCCGTGTCGGATTGCGACACGTGTGAAACCGGCAGAGGACAGACGGACCATCGGAGAGGCAACAGGGCCTGCCTTAGAGGGACTCAATAGATTAGACCCATGTGTATTTGGGGTTCATAGACTTATGCTAGATAGTTTGCTTAGAATGTTTGTGATAACTATGTGTGATGATGTTAAACCTCTGTGATATGCAGACCAGTGCGGGCTTGTTAAACCCACTGCGCCAACGCACTGTATATTGAAATACAATAAATGTTAGATATTATATTTAACGGAGTTATTGTTGCCTGTGTGAACCCGAGCTCAGATACCTAGACATGAGCTAGACGCTGACAATGCGTTATTAATCTCTCTGGCTTGAAACAGGGTGATGTAATATCGCCGCTACTCTTCAATCTGGCTCTAGAGAAAGTTGTAAGGAGGGTAAAGGAGGAATGTGATATTGGAGGAACATCCAAGCTGCGTGGGTATGCAGATGATATAGATATTATAGGGGAAAATGAACACAATGAACAAATGGACATTGGAAATATTGACTCACTAAATGGAAAAAGACCAACAGATGGGGCTGGTTATCAACCAAGATAAGACAGAATATATGGTAATTTCAAGAGACGGAATGGCTAGAAACTCTGGCCACATACAAATAGATAATATGACCATTAAAAGAACGGAAACATACAAATACCTGGGTACAATCTTCAACTGCTCCAACATCATAAAAGAAGAAATACAAACTAGAATCAATTCTGGAAATAAGATATACTATGCCCTACAACATCTACTAAAATCAAAGGCGCTATCTCGTAACACCAAGATCACAATATACAAAACACTGATCAGACCAGTTGTGCTGTATGGCTCTGAAACCTGGAGTACAACGAAAGGAGACGAAGCCTTGTTACAAATCTTTGAGAACAAAGTTTTAAGACGCATCTTTGGATCCATTAGGGATACAAAGTGGAGAGTGGAAAAGAAGAAGTAACAAAGACATTTATGATCTGTTTAAGTCCCCGCTAATCACTGGTATCATGAAGGCTAATAGACTACAATGGCTGGGGCATATAGAAAGAATGGAAGATAATAGGGAAACAAAACTCGCTTACACTCAGGAAATAAATGACCGTAGATCCCGAGGTAGACCAAGAAGACGGTGGAGAGATAATATATATACAGACCTACAAGCACTTGGAATCAACGACTGGCAAGAGAAGGTCAACCAGAGAGACGAATGGAGACGGATTGTATCTGCAGCAAAGAACCTCAAGGCTCGGAACGCTGAAGAAGAAGAAGAAGAAGAAGAAGAAGAAGAAGAAGAAGAAGAAGAAGAAGAAGAAGAAGAAGAAGAAGAAGAAGAAGAAGAAGAAGAAGAAGAAGAAGAAGAAGAAGAAGAAGAAGAAGAAGAAGAAGACGAAGACGAAGACGAAGAAGACGAAGAAGAAGAAGAAGAAGAAGAAGAAGAAGAAGAAGAAGAAGAAGAAGAAGAAGAAGAAGAAGAAGAAGAAGAAGAAGAAGAAGAAGAAGAAGAAGAAGACGAAGAAGAAGAAGACGAAGAAGACGAAGAAGAAGAAGAAGAAGAAGAAGAAGAAGAAGAAGAAGAAGAAGAAGAAGAAGAAGAAGAAGAAGAAGAAGAAGAAGAAGAAGAAGAAGAAGAAGAAGAAGAAGAAGAAGAAATCTTTTTATATGTTCATGTAATTCTTTCGAGTTGTGTTTTATTTCCAGATTCTCGTATTTCTTTGCATTGTTTCTGCAACCACTCTTCTTTGGCAACTCTGCACATGTGACGTATTTCTCTTTCTATTAATATATACTCTGATTAAAGGATTAAACTGACACACAAACAGTAATATCCCGGTTTATAATAGACCTACAGGCTTTAACAAGATACCGCTGGATCTTTTTTTTTTTTTTTCAAGAGCTATCCAACTATGCAGGTTATATAATTAAAAAGCAATTTAGGAAAAAAAAAAGTGGCTAGGTCTAAGGTCCAAGCACAAACAAGGACAACGAAATAGAGTGAACGTCTCGCACGGCTGGGGAAATACTCCCGGAGTCATGACCCAGACGTGCCCGCCTCCTGAGTATGTAAAGTGGGTAAATGGGCCAAAACATTCGGAGAAAGGGGGGGGGGGGGGAGACGGGGAGGGGGGGGGGTACTTCTGATGACCAGATTCCCCTCACGTGGTTGATCCGCGGCGAAGATTTAATCATTAAGGTAATTTGGCCTTTTACAGACCAGAAAAATTTTTTAGGTTTCAACCGAAAATGTTATTATTACCATTAAAAGATTAAAAATATTGAATGAAGTATCTAAAAAGAGAAAACAAATAGTTTATATATAGTTTATATATATCTAAAGACCAACTTTCAGTTTTATTGATTTTACAGATAATTTAAAGCATTGACCATAATTTTTATAGAAAGTACAATTGCTAAGATTGTTCATGACAAATTTATATAATATTAGATAAAATACTATAAATATTTGTAAATTAAATATTAAATGCATGCTAATCTTAGTAATTTCCCTTGAACAAACATATGTTGTTATGTCCCTTTCATGTTTTCCGTTAATGCGGTGTTAGTTTGTACAAAACAGTGTGTATCTACAAGGAGCAATATATTTGTGCTTCACAGATTATACTAAGTCATTGATCAAGTAAAACATAATGAACTGATTAAAATGTTGGAAGATATCAACAATGATAGGAAAGACTTAAGAATCTCATCTCATCATGTTCCTCTTGTACCATGCGGTGTCGAGGTGAAGTATAAACATCGTGAGAGTGCCCGATTATGGGCTAGACTTATGAATAAAAAACAATATTTACTGGAACCAAGTAGCAGCAATTAAAATGGGAAGTAAAGAGGGTAGTTACGAACAGATAAAGCTAGGAGTACGACAGGGGTGTGTCTTGTCGCCGGATTTCTTTCCATCTATCAATCAATCAATCATGTGCCATGCCGGAAAGCGTGGGCGGTCATGATTCGCCATTTCACTCGATCACCAGAGTCGTGGATCAGCTCAGTGTTCCTGTCTCGTCCATGCCATGTGGCCAAGCCATCCAGGTATTTTCCTCTCGGTCTTCCTCTTGGTCTGTTCCCTTCGATCTTGCCAGCTGTCATTAAGTTCTCCAGTCCATTTCTTCTCATAACATGTCCAAAAAATTTTGACTGTCTACGTCTAATTTCTCTAATCAATCTACGATTTTCATTTGTCTCTTGTAGTACTTGGTCATTGGTTTTTCTATCTGTCCATGGTATTCTTTGCATTTTCCTCAGAAACCACATTTCTGCAGCCATCAGATGTTTTTCAGCTTGACTGCACATTGTCCACGTTTCACATCCATACAAAAGAAGAGGCTCTATGTATCCCCTCAACACTCTTTTTCTCGTTTCAATTGACATCATTTTATTGGTCAGAATGTTTTTCATCTTGCTAAAGGCTACTTTCGCAATGGCGATTCTTGTTCTAATCTCTTCAAGGCATCTGCCATCAGATGTTATGACTGTTCCGAGATAATTGAACCGATTAACTTATTGAAGAATATTCCCATTTACTTGTATATTACATTGTGGTACTTCGTTCTTCCTAGTGACGACCATAACCTGTGTCTTCCTACAATTTAATTCCAAACCCAGCTGCTCACTGTGTACAACCACAGCGTCTACTAATTGTTGCAGATCCTGTGCATTGTCTGCAATCAATACTGTATCATCTGCATATCTAATGTTATTTATGTTTCGTCCTCCAATGCTGATTCCATTTAGGTCTTCTACATTTCTGAAAATATTTTCACTGTATAGGGAAAAAAGATATGGAGACATTACACATCCCTGCCTAACACCTCTCTTAATAGGTTGATATTGTCCTACTTCATTATCAATCCTTATGGCAGCTTGTTGTTTCCAATATATGTTTTTTATAAGTCTAATGTCTTTCCCATCAATTTGTAGATCTGCAAGCATATCCACAATGTTGACATGTCTAACTCTATCAAAAGCCTTTGTGTAGTCAATAAAGCAAAGATGTATATCCTTGTTTACTTCTAAAGCACGTTCAATAACTGTTCGCAGCATATACACAGCATTTACTGTACCCTTTCCTTCTACAAACCCACATTGTTCTTCCCCTATTTCAGGTTGTATTTTCTTCCTCACTCTTTGCATGATAATTCGTAATAAAATCTTTGTGATGTGACTCATTATACTAATTGTTCTATGTTGATCACATTCTAAGGTTCCTGATTTCTTTGGGATTGCAATAAATACAGAGTTACATAATTCAGAAGGTATATTTCCAGTATCATATAACGTGTTCAGCAGTCTAGTGACTTGCTCTAGTCCAAATTCTTCTAAAGCTTTAATCATTTCTGTTGTGATGTTATCTGCACCGGGGGCCTTGCCAGCTTTCATATGCTTAAGAACATTTTGAACCTCCATCTTTAAAATTTCTGGTCCTTCATTATTAAATCTAATAGCATACTGTTCCTCTCTGTTATCATTATACAGGTCCTTCACATAATCTGTCCATACATGTAGAATCTGATCTTTTTCTATTATGATTTTGCCATCTTTAGTTTTTAGACAACCTGTTGATGTACTTGTTCTTTTATTAGTAAGTTCCTGAATTCCTGAATTCCATCTATAGCGTAGTAATAATGAGAGAGATAAAAGAGAAGCCAGGAATACTAATCGGAGGTTATAATATAAACAATATACGCTATGCAGATGACACAGTATTAGTAGCGGATAATGCAAAAGACCTACAACAATGGTTGGACATTTTAGTAACAGATAGTGAAAAGAAAGGACTCTCCTTGAATATCAAGAAACAGTAACAATGATGATATCAAAGAAAATGGTGACACCAAAATGTGACATAGAAAAAGAAGGGAAAATTCTTAACCAAGTGGATAATTTTAAATACCTAGGGGCATTTATAACATCGATGGAAGATGTACAACAATTATTAAGAGATGAATAGGGCAGGCAAAAGCCGCATTTAAGAAAATGAAGATTATCTTATGCAATAATCATTATCAATGAATGTAACACAGAAAGTGCTGAAATGCCATATAGAATCAGTTTTGCTGTATGGCAGCAAATCTTGGAATGTAAATGAACAAATTAGGAAGAACTAAAAGCAACAGACATGTGGTTTTTTAGACGAATGTTGTGAATTCCTTGGACTGCCAGAGTGACTAACAACGATTGCCTGTAAGAGGCTAATGAAACTAGAACACTATATGCAACAATAAGAAAGAGACAAACAGCTTTCTTTGGTCACGTGATGAGAAGTGAGGTACTGGGGAACATCGCGACAACTGGAAATATCGAGGGGAAAAGATGCAGAAACAGATCAAGAGAAATGATGCTGTAGGATTTGAGACGGTGGCATGGAGGAATATCATCAGTAGAGTTGATCCAATACAAAAAAGACTAGATCTGTGGAGAGCCCTGAACGCCTACGCCAGCTGGCAGGGCATTTGATGATGATGATGATGATGATGATGATGATGATGATGATGATGATGATGTTGATGATGATGATGATGATTATGATGATGATGATGATGATGATGATGATGATGATGATGATGATGATGATGATGATGATGATGATGATGATGATGATGAATGTGTGTTTTCCTTTACATTTACAAATACAACAAGACCCCAGACGCCAAATGCAGCAAGATTCTCTAAATGTCTGTGTAATGACTGCATATTATTTATTATTATAGAACGGCAAAAGTAGCTATGTTTGAATTCTTATCGATAATTCACTCCCCCCCCCCCCCTTTTTTATTTTCAACACCCCCCCCCCCCTAAGTAATTGCAATTCAAAAGAGAAACTTACCATCTTTTAGAATAACACACTTGGATAATGTTACATTCTTCAGTTCAACAGATGGACGGAAGTGAATGTGTATAAATTGTTGAATGTTTCATATCAAAGTAGGTTTTCATATGGGTTTGCCCAAAGTTCATCGATCCCGTTTAATGGTTTTTGTGTATTTTTTTTTTTAAGTAACGGCTCGCGGATCCCCAGGGAGTCAAAGCCGCGCCTTCACGTTCCTGTGTTTCATATGGATGACAGCCTCTGCATGTGGGCCTGGTAAGATCGAGTGCATATACTACACTTTGATCTTAGCCAAAATGCCGAAAGCCAGATCCATTCCATATCCACAGTGTTCAATATTAAGTCGACAGCGCAGTCGAAGCTGCCCAGGCATCACTTAAATTGAAGGAAGTCATGGGGCACGCCCAGTCGTATAGAATGCGGTTCGGGAACCATAACAAAGCTCAGATGTGGCCAAAGGCGACTACCAAAGAACGCAGAGGCATGATGGTTCAAGAGATCCACGAGGGAGAGGACGAAAAGAGAGTAGAAATGGCTGCCCAGCAAGCGCAGCAGGCCCAGTGGATGTCATGGGAAGAGATACTGCAGAAGTCCCTAACATGGAATTGAGATATGGCGCATGGCACCACTTAGGTTTCGTTGTCCGATCCCTCTACGATGTCTTGCCATCAGCTGCCAACTTGGTAAAGTGGGGGAAAGGCACCGACCCGTCCTGTCTCATACGGAGCACGTACTGTCCGCATGTAAAGTCGCACTAACCCAAGGCCGATTCACATGACGCCATAATAAAGTCCTTATTGAGTTGGCGGTCATAGTGGGTGTGGCCAGAACACAGGCGAACAAAGCGGCCAGGCCCAGCAATCAATCAATCAATCAATCAATCATGTGCCATGCCGATAAGCGTGGGCGGTCATGTTCTGCCATCTCACTCGATCACCAGAGTGGTGGATCAGCTCCGTGTTTCTGTCTCGGTCATGCCACGATGCCAAGCCATTCAGGCATTTACTTTTTGGTCTTCCCCTTGGTCTCTTCCCTTCGATCTTGCTAGTTGTCACCAAGTTCTCTAATTTATTTCTTCTCATAACATGCCCAAAAAATGTTAACTGTCTACATCTAATGTCTCTAATCAGTTTACGATCTTCATTTGTTTCTTGTAGGACTTGTTCGATTGTTTTTCTGTATGTTCATGGTATTATTTGCATTGTGCTCAAAAGCCACATTTCCACAGCCATCAGATGTTTTTCAGCTTGTCTGCTCATTGTCCACGCTTCACATCCATATAAAAGTACAGGCTCTATGTAGCACTTCAACATTCGTTTTCTCGTTTCACTTGATATCTATTTATTGGTCAGTATGTTTTTCATCTTGCTAAAGGCTACCTTCGCAATGGCACTTCTTGTTCTAATCTCTTCAAGGCATCTCCCATCAGTTGTTATGACTGTTCCGAGATAGCTGTACCGATTCACTTATTTAAGAATATGCCCATTTACTAGTATATTACATTGCAGTATTTCTTCCTTCCTAGTGACAACCATAATCTGTGTCTTCATACAATTCAATTCTAACCATAGTTGTTCACTGTGTGTAACAACCCCATCTCCTAAATATTGAGGGTCCTGTTCATTGTCTGCAATCAAGACTGTATCATCTGCATATCTAATGTTATTGACGTATCGTCCCCCAATGTTGATTGCTTCCATTTCTTCTATATGTCTGACAATATTTTCACTGTACAGGGAAAAAAGATGTGGAGACTTTACACATCCCTCTTTCACACCTCTCTTAATAGGCTGATATTGACCTGCTTCATTATGAATTCTTATGGCAGCTTGTTGGTTCCAATACATGTTGTGTTTTTTTTTAAGTCAAAGGTCTTTTCCATCAATTTGTAGATCTTCAAGCATCCTTATCATGTTGACATGCCTCACTTTATCGAAAGCCTTTGTGTAGTCAATAAAGCAAAGATCTTTGTTTACTTCTATAGAACGTTGAGTTACTGTTCTCAGTATACACACAGCATTTAATGTACCCTTGCCTTCTACAAACCCACATTGTTCTTCTCCTATTTCAGGTTGTATTTTCTTCCTAACTCTTTGCATGATAATTCTTAGCAAAATCTTCGTGATGTGACTCAGTATACTAATTGTTCCATGATGATCACATCTCCTGATGTCTTTGGGATTGCAATAAATACAGAATTACATAATTCATGAGGTATATCTCCAGTATCATATTTTTATTCAGGAGTCTGGAAGCTTTATCTATTCCGTATTCTTTTAAAGCATTAATCATTTCTGTTGTGATGCTGTATGAACCGGGGGTCTTGCCAGTTTTCATATGGTTGAGGGCATTCTGAACCTCCACCTTCAAACTTGATGGTCCTTCATTATTATTTTGAAAAGCATACTGTTCTTCTCTGTTATCAAAATAAAGGTTTTTCACATACATGTAAAATCTTATCTTTTTCTATTATGATTTTTCCATCTGTTGTCTTTAGGCAGCCTGCTGATGTATGTGTTTTTTATTCTTTTGTACATTAGTTTAGTATTTTTACTGTTGTATTGTTTTTCAACTTCTGTGAATTTCTTTATATTTGGCAGGATTAATTTTGTTCTGTCTACTTGTTTCCATTAGCTGTAAAATTTCTTCAGTCATCCATGTCTGACGACCCACTTTCTTTAATTTTGGTATAGTTTTTGTCTGCAGCTAAACTGATTGAATTCTTCAACATTTCCCATTGATCATCCACATTTTGAAATAGGATCTCGAGATCAGACAATATATCAAATCTGCTCTTTACTTCTAAGTTAAAATTATCTTGTATTTCTTTGTCAGTTTTCACATTGCACAAATCATATTTAGTGTTTCCGGTTGTATACTTGACTTTCTTTAACTTTACTCTCAGTGTGCCTGTAATTAATCTGTGATCACTGTATTGACTGTATTGGGAACTATTTTTACGACTATTAGGGCATTTCGAAACCTTCTGCTAATCAGGATGTAATATATCGGGTTTTTAATCCTGCTGTCTGGACTCCTCCATGTCCATAATCTTGTAGGACGATGTTTAAACCAGGTGTTTTCTACAACCATTTCTTGTTCTTTTGCCCATTATACAAGTCTGTATCCTCTTTCGTTTCGCTCTCCCAAACCACGGTTGCACACACTGCACCCATCGCCTTGATTTCCCACTTTTTTTCTGAGTTTTTTAAATATATTTCTTCAAAGCACGCTCCATGTCGTAAAATTCATCTATACTTTCTTCACTGCTTTCACTTGTTGGAGCATATATTTGAATGAAATTTATTTTAAAAGGTCTTCCGTTTAATTTTACTAATAGAATATCAATATAGAAACAGCCCAATATCCTTTACCAGAATTTGATGTTTGCCGATCCAACATAATGGCTGGACCTCTTTGCCGTTCCTCTCCTCCAGAATAAATAATTTTACAATCCCCTCCTGTCTTGATCCCAGCCCCTCTCCAACTAGTTTTACACGTTACTAATATATTAATACCATCTCTTCCCATTTCTTGTTTGATGTTATCGAATTTTCCATCTGCATTCATTGTTCTGACATTCCAGGTTCCTACTTTTAATGATAATAATCTTTTGCACCTAGTAGCCTTTTGACGGACTGGAGTCATCTGGTGACCATGACTCCCTACCGGGTGAGGCTGCTCCTATAGAGCACCCATTTACGCCGTTTCTCCGAATGTCGATGATATCGCAAAACATAATGTTCTTGGCATCTGTAAAGAAGGTAGTTTGCCATTGCTTTCCTTCTTAGCATTGACCATACTGGTCAATGACCGTAGCCATTGTCTCCTCAAAAAAGAGATCCTCTGCCTACCGTCGTGAAGCTGGAGACCATAACCAACAACTATCTGTCGGCTGCTCTTTAACCTCATCCACCACCTGCACCCATGGTTTCACGTAACCCTGATCGCGAGGCTAAACGGGCCAGGCCGAGGCCGCTGGGAATTTACTTTGTCCGAGCCGGGCAGCAACGCAGAGACAAGGAAGGCTGCGCTGCCGACTTGCCATAGCACAAGCATTGAGAGTTGACATGTTGATAGCTAAGGGAGAGCACAAACATCAAGGACAACGAAATCGACCTAACGTCTCGCACGGCAGGGAAGAGACGCCCGGAATCATGACCTGCATTGGCCCGCCCCTAGAGAATGTTCAGTAGGTAAATGTTGACCGAAACATTTGGGGAAGGGGGACTACTTCTGATGATCAGAACCCCCTGCCGTGTTTGCTCCGCGGCGGAATTTTTATCACTAATGATTATGGCCAGTCCACAAGACAATCTGGATAGACGGATGGACACTCTGGAAAGACAGAGTAACGCCCCGGAAAGACTGTCACTGCTGCAACGCAGTGGTGGAATTGGTTCCATCGGTGAAACGGTGGGGCCGGCAGCTGACCGGGCTGGTAACCCCTAATGCTGTATAGTGTCCTTGTCGCATTAAATAAAAGAACAAAAAGATGCACCTTGAATACGCCGAAAGGAGGGTGGGGGGCATAAAGGATCCACCAGTGACCACACGTTGACGACCCTATCCGTCCAACCGACCATGACTTCAGCCGAACGACGGGGCTGGGCTTGCGTTTGTGGTACACTCTTCGCCTCATATATGGAATGAGAAGTAACTCTGGACGAAAGAAGCGCGAGAGTACATCACAAGAGACACGACAACGCTCCTGTGAAAGGGATAGCAATAAGTCGTCAGAGGATCTCAGCCAGGGAGAACCCCATAGAGCTGAGAAGACTCAAGTCGATGTCACCTGTGACGCACCCGAGCAACCATCCGATAGTTAGTTAGTCGACAGATCATCCTCGTTGCACATCGAACCATTCAGTCCATAAGTGCTCGGATCCCCTCCTCAGCAAATCCCGCAGCGTGTAGCGGCTAGCAACACCAGTTCTGTATTGGATTATCAATTTTCTTTGGCTTCCTGCGAAGGTTTCTTTTATGACCACCCCTCTTTTGATTTGCTGTTCTCGCAGTCTAACCATGGTTGTAAATTCGCATTCATCACTTGGATCTCGCACAAGTCTTTCTTCTCGTAGAACATTCAGAATGTCAGCCTGGTCCATGACTAGTCCGCCCTTCACATTAGCTATACCTGCGAGCTTGTCAGTCTGCTCATTTCCTTGTACTCCCGCATGCCCTGGCACGAAGATGAAACTAATCTTTGTCAGCCGAGACCGCTCCAGAGGCAGCAACCATTCTCTTCGGATCCACCCCATCTCAATCCTCTTGAGCATGCTCATTGAGTCGCTAGCGAAACATGCCCTTTTGAATATCTGTGTCTCGAGCCATGTTATTGCTTTACTTACTGCCATGACTTCCATAGTCAGGCTACTTGTGGTCTCAACAAAAGAACCAGAGTCCTCCTTCACAATTCTCCCTCCTGCCCGCGCCGTGAAGGCCCCTCACATGTCGGACGACCGACCCATCTAGTTGGATGCAAACTGAAAAGGACGTACATAAATCTGTTGGCACTTGTACCCACTCCTCGCCAGGTTCTAAGTCCTCCAGCGAACACACCTGTCGAAGTATGTCTTCGGCTTGACCCATCCATGACCTTCCTCTTTTTAACCTGCTACCCTTCACCTTCCTAGTTTAACTTTGCAGTGGATGGTGTGTGTTTGCGTTAACTCTGAGGTAGGCACGTGCTCTGTAAATTTGTAGTCTGTCTTCAATGGTTGGAAAATCAAGAAGGTAGCGCATCGCCCTGCATGCTGTATCTCTTGTACATCCAAGAATAATGCGCATAGCCTCGTTTTGTATCCTGTCCATCCTTTCTATCTGCTTACGGCTGAGAGTCAGGATTGTCATCGCATACTCAAAAACAGATATTACCAGCCCTTCATATAGGAGGCATAAATTGCGCTGCTCACAGTTTGCTGCCGCCATCATCGGCATCGCAACCAGACCCCGCTTGGCCTTTGTTATCACCTGGTCTATATGTTCGTTATAAGCAAGGCTTCGATCAAAACAAATCCCCAGGTAATTCATTGTCTGCGTTCTTTCCACAGTCTCTGAACACAGATTAACAGTTGGTGTTTGAGTGTTGACAATATGATTATTCGGAGAGAACCATGTCACTGTTGCCTTTGTTGGGTTGACCATTGCCCCAGCTTGAACACACCAAGTACTTATGCGATTGAGTTCGGCTTGTAGTTCCACAGCAACTTGATCTCTATCCTTACCCTGACGATACACTAAAAAAACATCGTCGGAATATGACAATGTCCTGCCGGGTCCAGTGATCTGCTCACTGGTGATTCTCACTGTGTAGGCGTTGAAGTGTACCGGAGATAATGGTGATCCCTGTGGTAGGCCAGCATATATTGTTGTTGGTTCCGAAGTCCAACTTTTTTTTAACATTTTTAATTCGCATATCCTTTACAGGACATCGCTGTCAACACCAGCACCTTTCAGCTGTATGTTGATTTCTTGGCAAGATTACGCTCAGTAGTTTGCCATTGCTTTCTGAGCGGCCGGCTCACGTACCCCGTAAGTTACCAATGCGATTCGAACCACTGCTGATTCTCACCGTCATCACATTACCTACGAGAGTATACGAGATTACGGAGAAAAGTCGTAACCTCTAAGCCACGAAGCCGGCTATGTTAATACTAGTTATACCATTAAAAAAAATAAATCATATTTTATGAAATATCGAGGAGACATAGGAAGATGGTTTATAAAATTCTAACACATCTAAAACAAAGCCTTAAATTTTACAAATTTTACAAAGATAATTTAAAATTATTATCTCATTATTTATTGCAAATATCGATAATTTCTATGACTATTATATAAGAGATTAAGATAGCTACTATAATTATACAAATCACACGATACAATGATGCAACTCTTGTAATGTCCCTTTGAATACTGCTATGTTGTTATTTCCCTTCCAGAATTTATGTGATGTGTATTCTGTTCAATTTAATTTTATTTCGTATAAAACAGTGAGTATTTACAAGGTGCAGCGTGTGTTTAGTGTACATTTGCAAATACTACAAGACCCCAGACGTCAAATGCAGCAAGATTATATAATTTACATCACGTTGTATACACATCACACATTATAAACACACTTTAAATTATGGATAATGAAGACACAGTGACAAGCGAGCAACAGAGACAGTCAAATATATAGACATACACATATATAGACAGACATACAAAGAGACAGGCTTGCAAATAGGTAGGTAGGTAGTAAGGTTGACAAGTAGACACAAGACAGACAGACAGACAGACAGACAGACAGACAGACAGACAGACAGACAGACGGACGGACGGACGGACGGACGGACGGCCAGCCAGACAGACAGACAGACAGACAGACAGACAGACAGACAGACAGACAGACAGACAGAACCTCTAAACATCACAAACGAACATCTTGTGACACAAACCATAAATCATCATCATCATCATCATGTTACTTGCCCTCTACAGAAGGTTACTCAGACTACATCCACCAGACACACTGTCTGACACGCGTTGTTTCCCCACATTGTATGCGGAGTTGGTAACAAGACTTCTTGCGCCTTTCTCCACGGCGAATAGCCTGGCGGTATATCCTTCCTGTCCCAGGCTGGCGACCATGTCACTGTATATCTCCATCTTATAGGTGTGCTGCTCTTGTGAGGGAAAAACCGTGGACAGCTGCTTTTGCGGCTGACTCAGTCACAGGACTATCAATCTGAGTTGGTGATGGACCCTAATATAACTTCTTTTTGAGGTTGAACGGGGTAGGGGTAATGGTAGATCCCAATTGTGCTGCTCCTCGACTCTTGACTGAGTGAGCGGGAGAGTGAATGAGTGAGCGTGAGAGCGAATGAGTGAGCGGGAGAGTGAATGATTGAGTGGGAGAGTGAATGAGTGAGCGTGAGAGTTAATGAGTGAGCGTGAGAGTGAATGAGTGAGCGTGAGAGTGATTGAGTGAGCGTGAGAGTGAATGAGTGAGAGTGAATGAGTGAGCGTGAGAAGGAATGAGTGAGCGTGAGAGTGAATGAGTGAGCGTGAGAGTGAATCAGTGAGCGGGAGAGTGAATGATTGAGCGTGAGAGTGAATGAGTGAGCGTGAGAGTGAATGAGTGAGCGGCAGAGTGAATGAGTGAGCGGGACAGTGAATGAGTGAGCGTGAGAATGAATGAGTGAGAGTGAATGAGTGAGCGGGAGAGTGAATGATTGAACGGGAGAGTGAATGAGTGAGCGGGAGAGTGAATGAGTGAGCGGGAGAGTGAATGAGTGAGCGGGAGAGACAGAATGAGTGAGCGGGAGAGTGAATGAGTGAGCGGGAGAGTGAATGAGTCTCGAACGGAACTTTCAGCTCGATTAGTACTAGCTGTTGAATCGACGGAGAGCACACTACAATGTCTGGTCGCAACTGAAACTTCAGGATGTCCGCTGGGTATTTGCCACTGCACTGCAGCTCTACTGTCATCTCCCAGTCTTCAACGCCCCCGAGGATGGATGGCAGTCTGTCGGGGAAGCCGACACTGAATATGCTCAGCTGCATTGAATATTAAGGATGTTTTGGCCTTTTACAGGCCGAACAAAAATATCTGTTATATGGATGCGATGTACAAGAATCGCACCAGCATACTGGTTAGAAACCTGAACACTGAGAAAGACATAAATAAAGTAGTTGAAGAGTTTGGGAAATGCATACTACAGGCTACGCGAGAAACAGTAACAAGAGGAGCCCGTAAACAATATACACCCTACTGGAGTAGTGAACTGGAACAGTTGCATAATGATATGGAAGTATGTAGAAAGCAAGCAGAGCCCACACCAAGCCAAGAGCACCACAATAAATTCCAGCATGCAAAAGCCAAATTTCAAAGGGCCAAGCTGCAGGCTAGACGGAAAAGCTGGTAGGAAAAAACAGAGTCTCTGAACTTTGAAAGAGACACAAGGAAATTGTGGAAGCTAATAAAACAACTTAACGATGAGGGCACAGAGAGAAACTCAAAAATTGCACTTCATAAAGATGGAAACATCTTAACAAGAAAGAAAGCAGCTGACCATTTTGCGGACTCATTCGCACAAGATAACAATATCAAAATTAGTCCAGAGAAACAACAAGAGATTCGAGAGAAACGGCAACATACAGGACAGAAGGAAATAGTACATGAGGTTCTGGAGGCACCCATCACAATCAGCGAACTGGAGCTAGCCATATCAAAACTGAAAATGAGAAAGTCACCAGAAGCTGATTGTATCTCCATTGAAATGATCAGGAACCTAGAAACAGAGGCCAAAGCAAAGCTGTTGCAGATCTTCAATAACAGTTGGACCTTAGCAGTGTTCCACAAGCCTGGAGAGAAGCAATCATGATACCCCTCCTAAAATCAAGGAAAGATAGTTCCATTGCCTCTAGCTACAGACCAATTAGCCTCACCAGCTGTTTCTGCAAAACACTGGAGCGCATCATCAATCACAGACTGCAGTGGTACATTGAAAGTAAAAACATCCTTGTGTCACAGCAGGCTGGCTTTAGGCAGTGCTACTCTACGGAAGATCAGACAACCTACCTCTCTCAAGAAATTGAGGATGCATTCCAAGAGAAGAAGCTGGTGCTTGCGGCATGGATAGATTTGAAGAAAGCCTTTGACAAAGTCTGGAAAGAAGGTCTGATGAATAAACTGAGAAACTGCAAAGTCAATGGAAGAATGTACAAATGGGTGAAAGCATACTTGCACAACAGAAGAGCCCGAGTACAGATAGACGGACTAAAGAGCAAGAAAGTACTACTGCGTCACTGTGTTCCCCAAGGCGGAGTCTTGTCCCCCACACTCTTTCTAATCTTCATCAATGATCTCGTTGCTAATCTACCGCATGGAATTAAAGCCGCAATGTACGCCGATGACCTGGTTCTATGGAGCACAAATGAACATGCATCAGTGGCCACCAGATTACTACAAAGAGCTGTAGATACATTTGTTGCATGGGCAAATAGATGGTGTGTCAGCATAAACACTGACAAGTGCAGCACCACCCTATTTACCCTCTCTCCAAAACAAAAGGCAGGGACCATGAAGATAAATGGAACACCCCTAAGAGAAGATAAAGAACCAACATACCTTGGAGTAACATTTGATGGCAGGCTGACATGGAGAAAGCACATCAACAAAGCAGTAACAAAAGCCAGAAGGAAAATAGCCATCCTGAGAAAGCTAAGTGGAACCACATGGGGAGCCAGTGGGAAAATACTTAGCAAAGTTTATCAACAAGAACATACGACCATACCTGGAATACGGGTCAACTGCGTGGTGTTCGGCAACCAAAACCACACTACAAGAGCTGGACAAAGTCCAAAATCAAGCACTTAGAGTCACCACAGGAGGGATGAAATCAACCCCTATAGTGGAAATGGAGAAGGTGGGGAGGACACAAGCACTGAGTGAGCGCAGAGATACGAAAACGCTAATACAAGCAGAAAAGTTCCTCAGCTTGACAGGCCACCCTATGAAGAAAAGATTTGAAAACCTAGCTATGGGGCGGTTGAAAATAAGTAGTTTTATCCACCAGGCCAAACGGCTCTGAAGAGAAACCACCGATCTGCCCACAGTTGGTATCCCCCTAACAACTATTCCAGAGCGAACTCCATGTAAATATGAGCATAGAATATCATTACAAATCCAGACAAAAGTTACAGGAATATTTGACAAGGACGAACAGAACAGTGTGCAGCGCAGAACAGCCACTCTCAGCTTCCTTGATGAAGAATACCCACAGGACCTCTGGATCCGAGTCTACACAGATGGGTCAGCACAAAATGCTGTTCGAAATGGAGGAGCGGGAGTATACATAGAATACCCAAATAATACCAGGGACACAGCTAGAGTACCGAGAGGAAAGTACTGCCATAACTACGATGCTGAAATTGAGGCAATCAAGATAGCAACAGTGAAATTACTAAATACCAGCAATGGTACACAACCTGTGGTGCTATTGACAGATGCAAAATCAGTACTCGAGGCGCTCCTGTCTGGGAAATTGCCAGTACTAAGGACACTACTTTCTGAACTTAGCAGTCAGCATAAGGTCACCATACAGTGGATACCATCCCACTGTGGAGTACCCGGGAACGACAGAGCTGATCAATTGGCTAAGGAAGGAGCCAAAGAAGAACAGCCTGATGTGCCTGTAACATACCACCAAAAGAAAAGAGTGATCAAATCAGTCAGAAAGCCACCAAAACCTGCTCAAGATGACTACCACGTTATGGACAGACCAGAACAAGTAGATAGATAGATAGATAGATAGATAGATAGATAGATAGATAGATAGATAGATAGATAGATAGATAGATAGATAGATAGATAGATAGATAGATAGATAGATAGATAGATAGATAGATAGATAGATAGATAGATAGATAGAACGAAAATCTTTATTTTCAAAGGGTTAAGAATTGGGCACGCAGGCCCGTCTGACATTCTGCCCTTCTTCTCTATTTCCTCTCATACATTCTTTCATTCAACATCTCTTATGAAGCAATTCTTTGACAACAAAAGAACAATAAGCATTAAAACGCATGAAAAATAATCAATAATACATGACTCGTTGAGGCAAAGTTTTACATGGGCATCATAAATACCCAAGGCGGGTGTAACGTGCCACACATATGGGAATGTATTTTTGTGTGTGGCTAGTTGTCGTTCGAGATAATTTACCATTATTATTGTCTTTGTTGCTGTTTTTTTTTTAAGGGGGCATGTAGTCTGTTCTGAGGTAGTGTTCAAAGAGTTTGCGACTGTATGTATAATGATTGGTGGTGTCTTTGATTTCTTGTGGAAGATTATTCCACAACTGAGTGGCAGAGTATGCTAAGCATGTTTTATATAAGTCTATCCTAGGTTTAGGGACATGAAGTATATTTAGTCGTTCACTGTGTCTTGCGTTATATTTAAACAATGGCCAATGGTAGTTTGGGGCATTTTGAAATAGGATTTTGTGAGTTAGTTTAGCCTTATTAAAAAGTAGGCGTTTGTGGAGTGGCAGTAACTGAAGACGTTCATGTAGGTTAGAATTGTCTGTAAACATATCACCATTGATTAGACGCACTGCACTTTTCTGGAGCGAATGAAGGCGTTTTGTTATTGATTTGGATCATCCATCCCAGATTGTTGGAGCAATAATCAATATGTGTTTGTATGTGGGAAGTATAGAATATCTTTCTTGTGTTTTCGTCGAGGAAGTTTTTAATTTTGGCAAGTTGGTATACTTTTTTGGCTATTTGTTTAACTAGATCATGAACATGGGAATTAAAGGATATATTTTGATCTTTGATAAGACCCAGTGCCTTGTGCTCGGTTACACTTTCTATAGGTGTGCTACCAATGTGCAACTGAAGAGTTCCCTGCGAGTTTAGAGTGTGAAGTCTTTGCCTCGTTCCTATTAACATAGATTTTGTTTTAGAAATGATAATTTGCGTGCGGTTTGCATGACTCCAGTTAACTACACTTTTTATTTCCTGTTGCAAGGATAGTTCTAGCACATTACGTTCAATAGCGTTTGTATATACTGTGCAGTCGTCTGCAAATAAATCGCAGAACGATGACAGATATAAGGGAAGATCATTTATATAAATGGCAAATAACAAAGGGCCAAGTATAGACCCCTGAGGAACTCCAATATTAATGGTAATAGCTTGGGGTAGAGACATATTGTGTGATACTACTTGTTTTCTGTCTAATAAGAATGAGTTTATTAATGTCACTATATTAAAGCTTACTTTCATTGTTTCTAGTTTTTTAATTAGGATAGTATGATCTATCATATCGAATGCTTTTTTTTAAAGTCTATTAACATCGTTCCACATAGAGTATTGTTGTTAATATTTTGATGCCAGTTCTCTATCATGTTTGTTAGGGCCGTATGGCAGGAATATTTTGGCCGAAATCCTGACTGACTGTCAGCTAATAATTTGTGGCGAAATAAGTGCTCTAGTGTTGTTTTGTGGATGTGCTTTTCTAGCGGTTTGGATAAAAAGGATAATATGGAGATTGGTCTATAATTACTCATGATACAATCGTCTAATGAACCAGCTTTTAAATGAGGATACACTTTAGCGATTTTAAAGGCTAATGGGAAGTGACCTTTGGTGAGACAATGATTGTATATAAAAGTTAGTGACTCGCAGATCGCCTGTGCAGCGATTACTGATTCCATCTAGTCCTGATGAGTTATTGTTGTTTAGGCTACTGAGATGAGTAAATACTTCAGTGGTCGTCATTAGCGGTATGTTTGTGGGAATGTCTCACATAATGATGACAATATAGATATGTCATGCGGCACATCTGGTATTGCAGCCTTCAGTTGATTTATGTCGGACTGAAAGAAACTACTTAATTGATCACATGTAACCTGATTTGATGGTAATGATTGTGATGATTTGTGTTTATTTGTCAAGGTATTAATTGCTTTCCATATATCATTAGTGTTGGTTGTATCTATTATTAAGTTCTTAAAATAGTTTTTCTTTTCCTTTCGAATAACATATTGTCCTTTGTTTCTCAGACTACGGTACATAGTTAGGTCTCTTTTTTATGTGCCCTGTCCCGGTCTCTCATAAGTTCAACTACCTCCTGTGTGATCCACGGGGGCTTAGTGTGATGTTTAACACTAAATTCCTTAAATGGAACATGCTTATCAAATACGCTTAGAAAGGTCTTCAGCCAGTGGTCCAGGGCATCATCTGGGTCAGGAAGCTGGGAACCATAGTCCAGAGATGAGTTGAGAAGTCTTGTAAGAAGGCATCTTGATTGAAGTTTTTGTAATTTCTATATTTTATACTTATATGTTTGTGTTTGGGAGTTTTGGTACCTCTTTTCAACCAAGTGCAACATACTGGGTAGTGATCGCTCATTGCATTAATAGGTACAGTACATTCTGTGATGTTGTCATCACACGTAGTATAGATATGATCTATAAGTGTTGCAGATGATTTTGTTATTCTAGTGGCTTGTTTGACTAACTGTTGGAATTTATATGACTCTATTATGTTTTCCCATGTTTTGTTTGATTTGTTAGTGACTATGTTGAAGTCGCCTAGCAGTATTATTTCTCTAACATTACTAAAGACTACATCCATCATAGTGGTGAATTCTTATACCAGATATTTCCTGCACTGGAGTTTCGATAAAGATAGCCAACTACTAAGGGTATGCGATTTTGAAGCTTAACCTCAAGCCATGCACACTCAATCTCACAGGTTTCAAAATCTAGCCTACGGTGGGCGTTAAGCGAGTTAAAAATATAAACTGCAATACCCGTTTCTTGTTTCTGATAGGGATCTCTTCTAATGGTTTTAAAGCCTCTGATAGCGATGTCATCATCTGAGATGTTGCTATTTAATCGACTTTCGCTTACGCCGAACATGTGAAAATTTTGATTAACTATAAGTGATAGTTCAGGCAGCTTCCCTAATAGATGGCAGATATTTAAATGTCCGATTCTGAGCCCATTATTACTGTGCCAGTGTTCGTACTTATTAGACATTTTAACAATGCGTTATCATGAATATTTTAAAACACAAAATGAATACAACTTACGTCCTTTATAACAAATATACACTCTAAAGTACAGAGAAACAGTAATATCTCTGTCAATATAAACACACACACACACACACACACACACACACACACAATAGTATAAAGATAAGTAAGGATGGTCAGAGAAGACTCCCTCACTCAGGGTATAAAAGCGATAAAAAGTATTATAAAAGATATCTAACTAAGTGTCAATCTCTGTGACATCAATACGAGTCAATGTTTACAGCCACGTACAATCTAATACGTTGCTATATAAATCAATAACCAAGTATGCGCATAAACATTCTAGGAGAGGCTCTTTCTTGTACCGAGATCTGGTGTTTCTTTGTGCTGAATTGCTAGTAAATACCAGGCTGTGTTGGTCCTTGGTACAGCGACATCATAAGTGCCCGACGAAGTGAAGCTGGGCTAAAACGTGTGAGGTATAACAACTCTGGATTACAATGGAGTGGATACTGTTGATTTCTCACAGGTGTGTAACGACTTCCAACTACAGGCTCTGATTCATGGCTAACTGGAGGCTGTGGTGGCACGTTGTTGTTACTACTGGATTGATCCTTACTGTGGAAAAGAGGGAACGTATCTTCATAATTATCACCCTCCTGTGTGAAAGAGGGCGTATTGTATGGATTTGGTGTGGTGGAAATGTTCTGTCTGGCTTGGATATCAGGTGCCGTGGTTATGAGTGGTCTTCTCTCTTCTGACCTATTGGTACTTGATGTGGCGGCAGTATGTCGTCTGGCTTGAATTTGAGGTGGTTTTGCTAAAAGTGTCCCACGCTGATCCAGTATTGGATGTAGGTTGTGTACGTTCTGTGTATTTAATATTTTTGGCGAACAAGCTGGTGCCTAATGTAGACAAATGTACTTGATCCTTATAATGTCGCTTTTCGAGAGCGCCAGCAGTTGAGATGTTCTGATTTGCTGGTTGTTCATGGCGTCATTGATACCAATATGAACGCTAGCCTTTTTTACGTTAAGATTTAAAGCCAACCTCCTAATCTTGGCTGTTAGCCGGTCAACACCAGACCCTGGCAATGGAATTATGGAAACAATGTCTTTGTCTGAAGTGGCCATCCGGTCGCTGTATAGACCTTTCATTCGAGAGTCGCCTATTATAATGTGTGAACAGTCGGGTCGTGCTGTCTGCACATGTTGGTTGTCAGTACGCCTTGCCCGTTGTTTCTCCCATTTAGCAGCGGTCTCTACATCTCCATGTGACTCTCCCTGTGTTTCCTGGAGGCGTGTGTTGTCTGTTGGCAGTGCACTATAGCACTGTACGTTTTCTGACGAATTTTCTTGAAGCACTTCGAATCTGTTGCTTAGTTTTACACCAATGGGATAGACTGCTTGTAGCGTTTTATCTTCCTCTGCATGTTGCGGTTTTTTCGCGTCTTGTTGTGTTATTTGTTTTTGGTGAAACTGGGCGTCAAGATTCTCCGAATTTGATACAGCTGCTTGGGAATTACACGCTTGATCAGTTGGGTTGGTGGTGGACTCGTGCTGTAAAGTTTCTATTGTTTTTCTTAGCAATAGATTTTCCTCTCTCAGGAGCGTGATTTCTGCTTTGAGAGAAAGTGTAGTCACTGCTGGTCTTGCTATTAGCTTCAATGTTCGCTGTAACAGTAGCAGTGAGCGCCTTTAAGTATTGTTCTATTACCTCAATGCGCCTATGACAATCGCACGATTGTCCATTGATAGTTGGCGTGTTATCTAAGGCTGGTATTTCTTCTGCTACTCTTAGATTGGTCTCATCGTTGTTTTGGAGGTGCTCCATTGGATATTCAATGGCCAAGAGTACTGATGGGGTAGCTGACCTGGTGTTGATGGTATTGTCCTGTTCATTCATTGTATGTGTTAGTTGAGAAACATTGTCTTCTGTGATGTCCACAGCTGTAGTTGTGGGCTGTGTAGATTCTGAGTCCTCACTCGAGACGAGCATGTTGATGATATCTTGTGTCTTCGATATGTCTCTACTCGTGAATGTAAGTATTGAGTTCTCCAGCTCGACAAAGTCTAATTTTAGCCAAGAGTTAATGTTTTCAACGCTGCCCTGAGCTAGTAACTTGTTCTTCGAATGATATAAATGTATTGTAAGGACTGGCGTCGTAATCAGATCTTCCACTTAGGCCCCGCTTCTATCTTGTCTGTGTTGGATTCGTTCAGGCTTGTAATAATTGATGAGGCACGTTCGAAATGCCTCATAATGGAGTGTATTGTTAAAGGATACTGTAACACATTGGCCAGAGTTGGTGTGTTGGACGACTCGGCCGACTGGATTCGCACACCTGGCTAGCTTGGTCTTCACCGCCTTCTCTTTGTTTAGTGTGTATGGTTTATTCACGGCCGATCGTAAACCGGATCTTGTTTTAACACCAGTCACCTCCAGAGAGGCCTCTCCTATAGATGACATTACTGCATCATGTTATCAAACCCGTTTGAAGAATGCAGTGAACTCATTGTAGTCTAGACGCGCTGCTGGCTATTTGAAGTCATGTGTTGCGATTCGTTTGTTTTGATAATTGAGGCAGTAACACAGAGCTGATCAGGAACTTGCGATATTGTGTGCTGGCATCTTACCACGCGCTAGACAAGCATGGTTTAATCACACGTTGTCGTTACTCGATAATTGGTAGGTTTCAAAATTGAATGACCTTACCGTCCATTTATCAAAGAAATCCTCATTTCACTAAACCACAGTCACATAAACTTAAGATATTAATTCGTATTAGATGCAGTTTTAGAACTAACACAATGATATACACAGCATCTCGATTGAAATAGGCAAAACTTTGATAAATTCTTTGAAAACTGGGAGAGCTTGTGAAAACGATAGATAGATAGATAGATAGATATATAGATAGATAGATAGATAGATAGATAGATAGATAGATAGATAGATAGATAGATAGATAGATAGATAGATAGATAGATAGATAGATATGTCATAGGAGGGTAAAATATCGAAGACAGGAAAATGTAATTTCCTATACTTAAGTGCTCAAAGACAAAGAAGCGCAACACTGACTTTTAATGGGCCAGAGAAGAAAAGGACAATAAGGAGAAATAGAGAAAGAGCACTGTGTATATCCTCCTCTGTTAACAAGAAAAGGGGTAGAATTTAGACAGAAGATTCCAGGAGTTCTTAGGGCGGGGGATGTACTGTTGTACACCCCAGACAGAAGATTACACTGCTGGACTGTAACAGGATCAATGAGTTTACACAACAAACTACAGACTAAACAAAACAAATTAAGAACAACAAAATTAGGTTTTTATTGACAGAACTGCATGGTTTAGTGACAAACAGGCATCTTGACATGTCACATAACTGACATATACAGAAATGGGAACCTATGTTCCCACAGTAATCACTGCTGCCTAACATCGCTACTGCACATGACTAGGTACCCATCTCCACAAACCAACAAGGACATGGCAACAACAGAGCCTCAAGGTAAACAACAACGGTAACAGCAGGTATGGACTCTCTATTGTAATCATCTCAGGACTCATGGACAGTTGGTACATACAGAAATGGGAATCTGAAATCCCACAGTTAGAGATAACTGCTGCCTAGCACTGACTACAGGGGCGGTCTCTAAATGACAGTGAGACCTCAATCATGTTCAGTTGAGTCGAAGGGCACCCTCAATACCCACACAAGACACCCGCATCACATAAGTCGACTGGGACCAGATACAGCGAAAAACCATAACATAACGAGTAACAAAACTATAACCCTAACAGCAGAGATATAGTGGCATAAACACGCATAAACAGGTATACGAAGGGGATGTGAGTGGCCTACGACATTAACCAGAGCCGGGGCTCAAGTTTGCTCTACAACCACAACCATGGCCAGGGGTCACTACCTGCAATGCATGACAAGGTACAACATCTAATTAATAATCATCAAAGCATCATTATTTGCATCAACACATGGACTTCACAGGACAACAACTACAGCAACGGTGTATGCAAACAGTGTCCTTGTGGCACAAACATAGACATGGACTGTGTAAGTTCACACCAACCACATGATACTTCAACTGGACAACAATGACATGGATAGGTTATAGGATATACTCCACATAAAAATATAAACAGAGCACACACGCTCTACAGCATCCTTCGGAGTGATTGGGCCCACAATTAATGCAACAGCCACCACCATATCATGGGACAATCTTAATGTGACGGCGGATCATCCCTCGTCACAATGCTCGCAGCCTTTCCTGGCTTCTCATCTAACTCAATATTTACTTCTTGAACACTCTCAGTTCAGGGGGGTCATTACCTACAGATCTCTGACACAACACAACTTCTCATCCCCAACACCACAGGCTGAGAATACCACTCATAAATGCCAATGTTACACAGCAACACTCATCAACTAGTCAAAATCAACACCGAACACAACTCAGCTACACCGGTGTACCACGACTCTAACAGGACAACACCATTTGAACATGTACATACAGGACATAAATACAGTCCAATGCACCAACAGCAATCAAGCAGACATAGGATATGCAATTCAACATGACATCACCAACTAGATGTGTCATTGTACTGATGACAACTAGACAACATCACTATACCAGAAGTACAGTTCTACACATAACACCAGCAACAATCAGGACACAGGCTATAACATAAGTCACCTGCCAACAACTCAGACATATAACACCACATAAAACCATCACAATCATCAAATGATCGCTCTCACCATAGCCATCACCACAATCACAATCATCTTAGCTGACATCACTACATGGTCACCCTCACCATGACAAAGCTCCTCAATAATACCCCAGATTCATTATGGGTGCCTTATTCAGCAACTCTTGCAAGACTATTCTCAAGACTATTCTTACTAAGTTCACATGTGTCCAACCTGAGCAACACAGATCATTATCCCCATGAACACCATTATAATCATAAACCACCCTATCATGTGTAGTGTTCAACCTGGCACCTTCATCACTACACCCAGTCATGAATAATTATTACCATAGCTCCATTTACCTAGAAGAACATAACATACATTGTCATCAAGCACCATATATCTATTACTTTCACCGTGCCACTCTACACCTTCGTACGCCAGCAATCACTATATTTTTGGCGTTCTTGAGTCATGATAAGTCATCTGGCTTCAAACAATATAACATAATGGAGGCGTCTCTCATGCCCTGGCACCCTTTACTTTCCATTACATGTGAGATATCTCAATACCTCAGATACATTATAATATAAAGACACCGGCCTTCCCCTTTCTTGTGGGAAGTTAAATCATAAACACATCTGTACCATGTTTCCAGTTCAACTTCATGTTCCTCATTATAGACCAGACTGGTATAACCACCCAATGATGTACTTTGCCTCCCTCTTACTGACTGTACAGTCCACCTGGAACAGCCCTAGGTTACCCCAGGCCATTCAATCTACTGTTATCTTCAACCTCACCATGCTACTATAATAATGGCATTATATTATATATATCCTGCACACCTAATCTGGCCACCTTCATACAGGAATACTCACCCAAATAGAATTAATCATAACCTAATATTTTATTCAACAGTGCTCCATATTTTCCTCTTACTGTTGTAAACAGCCCCAACCATTATTTCATTATTTCCTCATATTTTATGCTAGTGCTCTGTATTTTCCTCTTGTCAGAACACAGACTTTACAGAACAATACATCCTCCTCTACTCTGGACTATGATACTACATATTTTTAATACTGTATTGAATCGTGGCCTATCAAATTCTATAGAACTACCAAACACAGTACAGTATCGATACTTGATTACTTCCAATCCGTACTGCACTGTCTGCTACCTTAAATCTAAAAACCTACAAATATACACACCATCGTATGAGAACATCCTTTCTCCTGCATCGTCACTGAACTACCCCTGGTATTAATTTTCTTACTACATTCCTGCCAATCTGCAGAGTAGCACTTTTACAGTTACTAATTGAGGCGAACCCATGTTGTTGTCATTCTGCCGATCGTCGCCATTTTACTTGTGAAAATAAATACTAATTTTTATTCACTCAGGAACAGAAGATTTCCTCATTCTAGGTAACACTATAAACCGAACTACACCGAATTGTACCTCAAACCTGTGGATGTTAAGTTTGGAGCTTCCAGTTGGAAACTAGCAAAGGCACCACTATCCTATCTTTAATTAAGCTATCTAAATAAATTTAACTCACCAAGAGTGGGCTTACAAATTGCCAGTCATTTTGATGGATTTCCTCGGTCCTCGTGTGTGGGCCACACAAGCCAGTCATGGTTAAATCTAGAGGCATTTGTGACTCCCTGCTCTGGTCCAGTGACTGGGGAGGGCTGGTTAAAGCCTCCCTATTCTATACTACAGCGATCTACATAATCGCTCCTTCGGCCACGGTTGTCTGGTTTGGAGAGACCGGGAAACTGACACGCGCCTCTATTTATCCTCGCTTCCAGAGCGGCTTCCCATCGTACCCCAGGGCACTGCAAGGGATGCTGGTACTGGTAACATTATCATCATCATGTATCGCGCCAGACTATTACACATCACACCCCCAATTTTTCGACGGTCCCTCGTCGAATACTCTAGACCCTTAGGGTTTAGACAAAACACTAGGGCTATTTAAGTAAACAATCAATTAAGGGGGTTTCATCACGGGACTTAAACCTCTCAGCAGTAAAATTGTTACCAGTTATATTTTCTGAGCCTGCCTTAAAAACATACATCAGTGACAATTTAAAAAATCAGTCCCTGACAAAAGATAATACCATATCTTATGAGTGGCCATGAGGAATATGCAGTCTGCATACACAATAAACTAGCAACCCTGACATCAACATCAACACTTAGCTCCATGGATGCAATACGTAGGGGCACCAAAAAAAATTTCACACAGGCATCCCCTTAAATTTACAATCCCTACTTGTAACCCAAAAACAACAATGACCGGAATAACATGCATGCTATCCACTAGATCACCTGCAAACCAAGATGCAGACATCCCTGCCACTGAAAAAAAATATAATTCCCATGACTATGCAGGCAAACCCAGTTTTTGTTTTCCCGGTCTGATTCTGGTAGCCCCGCTTCTGCCAGCAACATCCACCAGTTCCATGGGATGAGTCAGTAATTTCTCAGTTGTCACCGTGGTACCCAAATGAAGCAGGGTAGAGAAATACCTGTACATGGAAAAAAAAAACAAAGCAAAACAAACATGCTGGAAGACATGGCGTCTTAGACTCACTTTCTGTGCGTGGGGATTCCTAATTCGAATTAATATTGCATGACACAAAATAATTAACTAGTAATTAATTATTTGTCCATAAGTGTGTCGCAGAAATATATAACGAATGTTTCTGTCTGATGATGCTCACTGGATATCGTTTCCTCCCACTATTATGTGTCTCTTTTGAATTGTCTTATGCACAGGGGAAATATAGGAAATCAGTTCATTCACTGCTCGATGATTCTCGCTGGATGCTATTTCCTCTCACTGAATGTCTATTATGTGTCGCTTTTAAATTTTCTATGCACGGGGGAAATATAGGAAATCACTGTTCACTTCGACCCGCAACACTCAATATGTCCACCATTATATCATGAACATCGGATGAACACGCTAGTATTAACTCCTCTGCTTCCGCCTATAAGGAAAGGATTTTCTTATCACCACAGGTAACATTGTCATCTGTCACTTCAAACGAACATGGTGAACTGATGCACAATAAGGGAAACATCCCCCTCGATGATCTCAGGTGATGGTGCCACCATTGGGGATTGAATATGGATGTCCAGCGCTCTGCTGCTGGTGGGACACACTGGCGGGATGGATTTCTGGTGTCCCCTCTTCCAGACAAACAAGGGAAAGGCACTTCTATGGATGGCCCCAGATGTTGGCACTGCTGAAATCAGTCGCATGAACAGTCCACAACTGTTCTCCCAAGAGAATCAACAGAATTTTTCTCTTGGACAAGCACAGCCTCAGCCTCTATTGAATGTGGGAGCATTCTGCTCTCATGGAGTCGTCAACCACCTCTGTAGCTTTCTGAGTAAAGCTTGATGGTTTCAGTAGGAATATATATGCATATTCCAAAAGACTTTATAGCTAAAGTTTGGTGACCTTCGTTGGTTTTCTCACTCTTAATTTATACCAGCGGACTCAGACTGAGTGCCGGCTGGGTGGGAAACTTCGGTTCCCTAAACATGGAAAAAGGTCACCTTTAATTTCGACGACTTGAGATGTGGTGTAGGTCTGGAGGCTCTTCTATCAATGCTGTGCTTCTTGGAGACTTGGGGAACAAACCTGAACCCAGTTAATGTCTTTGGCCAGGGACCTCTCACACCCCCAAAAAGGCAAAAAAAAATAAAAACATGGAACTACCACCTAAAAGAATCATTGAAGACTGGAACAGACACCAACAAGATAATCTAAAGGCCGCCAAACAATCCAGGCCGAGGCTCGCCACTTGTCATAGGAGGTAGGAATATCAAGGACAGGAAGATGTAATTTCCTATACTTAAGTGCTCAAAGACAAAGAAGCGCAACACTGACTTTTAATGGGCCAGAGAAGAAAAGGACAATAAGGAGAAATAGAGAAAGAGCACTGTGTATATCCTCCTCTGTTAACAAGAAAAGGGGTAGAATTAGACAGAAGATTCCAGGAGTTCTTAGGGCGGGGGATGTACTGTTGTACACCCCAGACAGAAGATTACACTGCTGGACTGTAACAGGATCAATGAGTTTACACAACAAACTACAGACTAAACAAAACAAATTAAGAACAACAAAATTAGGTTTTTATTGACAGAACTGCATGGTTTAGTGACAAACAGGCATCTTGACATGTCACATAACTGACATATACAGAAATGGGAACCTATGTTCCCACAGTAATCACTGCTGCCTAACATCGCTATGCACATGACTAGGTACCCATCTCCACAAACCAACAAGGACATGCAACAACAGAGCCTCAATGTAAACAACAACGGTAACAGCAGGTATGGACTCTCTATTGTAATCATCTCAGGACTCATGGACAGTTGGTACATACAGAAATGGGAATCTGAAATCCCACAGTTAGAGATAACTGCTGCCTAGCACTGACTACAGGGGCGGTCTCTAAATGACAGTGAGACCTCAATCATGTTCAGTTGAGTCGAAGGGCACCCTCAATACCCACACAAGACACCCGCATCACATAAGTTGACTGGGACCAGATACAGCGAAAAACCATAACATAACGAGTAACAAAACTATAACCCTAACAGCAGAGATATAGTGGCATAAACACGCATAAACAGGTATACGAATGGAAGGGGATGTGAGTGGCCTACGACATTAACCAGAGCCGGGGCTCAAGTTTGCTCTACAACCACAAACATGGCCAGGGGTCACTACCTGCAATGCATGACAAGGTACAACATCTAATTAATAATCATCAAAGCATCATTATTTGCATCAACACATGGACTTCACAGGACAACAACTACAGCAACGGTGTATGCAAACAGTGTCCTTGTGGCACAAACATAGACATGGACTGTGTAAGTTCACACCAACCACATGATACTTCAACTGGACAACAATGACATGGATAGGTTATAGGATATACTCCACATAAAATATAAACAGAGCACACATGCTCTACAGCATCCTTCGGAGTGATTGGGCCCACAATTAATGCAACAGCCACCACCATATCATGGGACAATCTTAATGTGAGGGCGGATCATCCCTCGTCACAATGCTCGCAGCCTTTCCTGGCTTCTCATCTAACTCAATATTTACTTCTTGAACACTCTCAGTTCAGGGGGGTCATTACCTACAGATCTCTGACACAACACAACTTCTCATCCCCAACACCACAGGCTGAGAATACCACTCATAAATGCCAATGTTACACAGCAACACTCATCAACTAGTCAAAATCAACACCGAACACAACTCAGCTACACCGGTGTACCACGACTCTAACAGGACAACACCATTTGAACATGTACATACAGGACATAAATACAGTCCAATGCACCAACAGCAATCAAGCAGACATAGGATATGCAATTCAACATGACATCACCAACTAGATGTGTCATTGTACTGATGACAACTAGACAACATCACTATACCAGAAGTACAGTTCTACACATAACACCAGCAACAATCAGGACACAGGCTATAACATAAGTCACCGCCAACAACTCAGACATATAACACCACATAAAACCATCACAATCACCACCCCAGTCATTTTAGCCGACATCACTACATGGTCACCCTCACCATGACAAAGCTCACTCAATAATACCCCAGATTCATTATGGGTGCCCTATTCAGCAACTCTTGCAAGACTATTCTCAAAACTATTCTTCCTAAGTTCACATGTGTCCAACCTGAGCAACACAGATCATTATCCCCATGAACACTATTATAATCATAAACCACCCTATCATGTGTAGTGTTCAACCTGGCACCTTCATCACTACACCCAGTCATGAATAATTATTACCATAGCTCCATTTATCTAGAAGAACATAACAGTACATTGTCATCAAGCACCATATATCTATTACTTTCACCGTGCCACTCTACACCTTCGTACGCCAGCAATCACTATATTTTTGGCGTTCTTGAGTCATGATAAGTCATCTGGCTTCAAACAATATAACATAATGGAGGCGTCTCTCATGCCCTGGCACCCTTTACTTTCCATTACATGTGAGATATCTCAATACCTCAGTACATTATAATATAAAGACACCGGCCTTCCCCTTTCTTGTGGGAAGTTAAATCATAAACACATCTGTACCATGTTTCCAGTTCAACTTCATGCTCCTCATTATAGACCAGACTGGTATAACCACCCAATGATGTACTTTGCCTCCCTCTTACTGACTGTACAGTCCACCTGGAACAGCCCTGGTTACCCCAGGCCATTCAATCTACTGTTATCTTCAACCTCACCATGCTACTATAATAATGGCATTATATTATATATATCCTGCACACCTAATCTGGCCACCTTCATACAGGAATACCACCCAAATAGAATTAATCATAACCTAATATTTTATGCAACAGTGCTCCATATTTTCCTTCTAAACAGCCCCAACCATTATTTCATTATTTCCTCATATTTTATGCTAGTGCTCTGTATTTTCCTCTTGTCAGAACACAGACTTTACAGAACAATACATCCTCCTCTACTCTGGACTATGATACTACATATTTTTAATACTGTATTGAATCGTGGCTATATCAAATTCTATAGAACTACCAAACACAGTACAGTATCGATACTTGATTACTTCCAATCCGTACTGCACTGTCTGCTACCTTAAATCTAAAAACCTACAAATATACACACCATCGTATGAGAACATCCTTTCTCCTGGATCTTCACGAACTACCCCTGGTATTAGTTTTCTTACTACATCCCTGCCAATCTGCAGAGTAGCACTTTTACAGTTACTAATTGAGGCGAACCCATGTTGTTGTCATTCTGCCGATCATCGCCATTTTACTTGTGAAAATAAATACTAATTTTTATTCACTCAGGAACAGAAGATTTCCTCATTCTAGGTAACACTATAAACCGAACTACACCGAATTGTACCTCAAACCTGTGGATGTTAAGTTTGGAGCTTCCAGTTGGAAACTAGCAAAGGCACCACTATCCTATCTTTAATTAAGCTATCTAAATAAATTTAACTCACCAAGAGTGGGCTTACAAATTGCCAGTCATTTTGATGGATTTCCTCGGTCCTCGTGTGTGGGCCACACAAGCCAGTCATGGTTAAATCTAGAGGCATTTGTGACTCCCTGCTCTGGTCCAGTGACTGGGGAGGGCTGGTTAAAGCCTCCCTATTCTATACTACAGCGATCTACATAATCGCTCCTTCGGCCACGGTTGTCTGGTTTGGAGAGACCGGGAAACTGACACGCGCCTCTATTTATCCTCGCTTCCAGAGCGGCTTCCCATCGTACCCCAGGGCACTGCAAGGGATGCTGGTACTGGTAACATTATCATCATCATGTATCGCGCCAGACGATTACACATCACACCCCCAATTTTTCGACGGTCCCTCGTCGAATACTCTAGACCCTTAGGGTTTAGACAAAACACTAGGGCTATTTAAGTAAACAATCAATTAAGGGGGTTTCATCACGGGACTTAAACCTCTCAGCAGTAAAATTGTTCACCAGTTATATTTTCTGAACCTGCCTTAAAAACATACATCAGTGACAATTTAAAAAATCAGTCCCTGACAAAAGATAATACCATATCTTATGAGTGGCCATGAGGAATATGCAGTCTGCATACAAAATAAACTAGCAACCCTGACATCAACATCAACACTTAGCTCCATGGATGCAATACGTAGGGGCACCAATACGTAGGGGCACCAAAAAAAATTTCACACAGGCATCCCCTTAAATTTACAATCCCTACTTGTAACCCAAAAACAACAATGACCGGAATAACATGCATGCTATCCACTAGATCACCTGCAAACCAAGATGCAGACATCCCTGCCACTGAAAAAAAATATAATTCCCATGACTATGCAGGCAAATCCAGTTTTTGTTTTCCCGGTCTGATTCTGGTAGCCCCGCTTCTGCCAGCAACATCCACCAGTTCCATGGGATGAGTCAGTAATTTCTCAGTTGTCACCGTGGTACCCAAATGAAGCAGGGTAGAGAAATACCTGTACATGGGAAAAAAAACAAAGCAAAACAAACATGCTGGAAGACATGGCGTCTTAGACTCACTTTCTGTGCGTGGGATTCCTAATTCGAATTAATATTGCATGACACAAAATAATTAACTAGTAATTAATTATTTGTCCATAAAGTGTGTCGCAGAAATATATAACGAATGTTTCTGTCTGATGATGCTCACTGGATATCGTTTCCTCCCACTATTATGTGTCTCTTTTGAATTGTCTTATGCACAGGGGAAATATAGGAAATCAGTTCATTCACTGCTCGATGATTCTCGCTGGATGCTATTTCTTCTCACTGAATGTCTATTATGTGTCGCTTTTAAATTTTCTATGCACGGGGGAAATATAGGAAATCACTGTTTCATTCACCGCTCAACCCTTAATGTCCACCATTATATCATGAACCTCGATGAACACGCTGGTATTATTAACTCCTCTGCTTCCGCCTATAAGGAAAGGATTTTCTTATCACCACAGGTAACATTGTCATCTGTCACTTCAAACGAACATGGTGAACTGATGCACAATAAGGGAAACATCCCCCTCGATGATCTCAGGTGATGGTGCCACCATTGGGGATTGAATATGGATGTCCAGCGCTCTGCTGCTGGTGGGACACACTGGCAGGATGGATTTCTGGTGTCCCCTCTTCCAGACAAACAAGGGAAAGGTACTTCTATGGATGGCCCCAGATGTTGGCACTGCTGAAATCAGTCGCATGAACAGTCCACAACTGTTCTCCCAAAAGAATCAACAGAATTTTTCTCTTGGACAAGCACAGCCCAGCCTCTATTGAATGTGGGAGCATTCTGCTCTCATGGAGTCGTCAACCACCTCTGTAGCTTTCTGAGTAAAGCTTGATGGTTTCAGTAGGAATATATATGCATATTCCAAAAGACTTTATAGCTAAAGTTTGGTGACCTTCGTTGTTTTCTCACTCTTAATTTATACCAGCGGACTCAGACTGAGTGCCGGCTGGGTGGGAAACTTCGGTTCCCTAAACATGGAATAAGGTCACCTTTAATTTCGACGACTTGAGATGTGGTGTAGGTCTGGAGGCTCTTCTCTCAATGCTGTGCTTCTTGGAGACTTGGGGAACAAACCTGAACCCAGTTAATGTCTTTGGCCAGGGACCTCTCACACCCCCAAAAAGGCAAGAAAAAAAAAAAACATGGAACTACCACCTAAAAGAATCATTGAAGACTGGGACAGACACCAACAAGATAATCTAAAGGCCGCCAAACAATCCAGGCCGAGGCTCGCCACTTGTCATAGGAGGTAGGAATATCAAGGACAGGAAGATGTAATTTCCTATACTTAAGTGCTCAAAGACAAAGAAGCGCAACACTGACTTTTAATGGGCCAGAGAAGAAAAGGACAATAAGGAGAAATAGAGAAAGAGCACTGTGTATATCCTCCTCTGTTAACAAGAAAAGGGGTAGAATTTAGACAGAAGATTCCAGGAGTTCTTAGGGCGGGGGATGTACTGTTGTACACCCCAGACAGAAGATTACACTGCTGGACTGTAACAGGATCAATGAGTTTACACAACAAACTACAGACTAAACAAAACAAATTAAGAACAACAAAATTAGGTTTTTATTGACAGAACTGCATGGTTTAGTGACAAACAGGCATCTTGACATGTCACATAACTGACATATACAGAAATGGGAACCTATGTTCCCACAGTAATCACTGCTGCCTAACATCGCTATGCACATGACCAGGTACCCATCTCCACAAACCAACAAGGACATGGCAACAACAGAGCCTCAACGTAAACAACAACGGTAACAGCAGGTATGGACTCTCTATTGTAATCATCTCAGGACTCATGGACAGTTGGTACATACAGAAATGGGAATCTGAAATCCCACAGTTAGAGATAACTGCTGCCTAGCACTGACTACAGGGGCGGTCTCTAAATGACAGTGAGACCTCAATCATGTTCAGTTGAGTCGAAGGGCACCCTCAATACCCACACAAGACACCCGCATCACATATGTTGACTGGGACCAGATACAGCGAAAAACCATAACATAACGAGTAACAAAACTATAACCCTAACAGCAGAGATATAGTGGCATAAACACGCATAAACAGGTATACGAAGGGGATGTGAGTGGCCTACGACATTAACCAGAGCCGGGGCTCAAGTTTGCTCTACAACCACAAACATGGCCAGGGGTCACTACCTGCAATGCATGACAAGGTACAACATCTAATTAATAATCATCAAAGCATCATTATTTGCATCAACACATGGACTTCACAGGACAACAACTACAGCAACGGTGTATGCAAACAGTGTCCTTGTGGCACAAACATAGACATGGACTGTGTAAGTTCACACCAACCACATGATACTTCAACTGGACAACAATGACATGGATAGGTTATAGGATATACTCCACATAAAATATAAACAGAGCACACACGCTCTACAGCATCCTTCGGAGTGATTGGGCCCACAATTAATGCAACAGCCACCACCATATCATGGGACAATCTTAATGTGAGGGCGGATCATCCCTCGTCACAATGCTCGCAGCCGTTCCTGGCTTCTCATCTAACTCAATATTTACTTCTTGAACACTCTCAGTTCAGGGGGGTCATTACCTACAGATCTCTGACACAACACAACTTCTCATCCCCAACACCACAGGCTGAGAATACCACTCATAAATGCCAATGTTACACAGCAACACTCATCAACTAGTCAAAATCAACACCGAACACAACTCAGCTACACCGGTGTACCACGACTCTAACAGGACAACACCATTTGAACATGTACATACAGGACATAAATACAGTCCAATGCACCAACAGCAATCAAGCAGACATAGGATATGCAATTCAACATGACATCACCAACTAGATGTGTCATTGTACTGATGACAACTAGACAACATCACTATACCAGAAGTACAGTTCTACACATAACACCAGCAACAATCAGGACACAGGCTATAACATAAGTCACCGCCAACAACTCAGACATATAACACCACATAAAACCATCACAATCACCACCCCAGTCATTTTAGCCGACATCACTACATGGTCACCCTCACCATGACAAAGCTCACTCAATAATACCCCAGATTCATTATGGGTGCCCTATTCAGCAACTCTTGCAAGACTATTCTCAAAACTATTCTTCCTAAGTTCACATGTGTCCAACCTGAGCAACACAGATCATTATCCCCATGAACACTATTATAATCATAAACCACCCTATCATGTGTAGTGTTCAACCTGGCACCTTCATCACTACACCCAGTCATGAATAATTATTACCATAGCTCCATTTATCTAGAAGAACATAACATACATTGTCATCAAGCACCATATATCTATTACTTTCACCGTGCCACTCTACACCTTCGTACGCCAGCAATCACTATATTTTTGGCGTTCTTGAGTCATGATAAGTCATCTGGCTTCAAACAATATAACATAATGGAGGCGTCTCTCATGCCCTGGCACCCTTTACTTTCCATTACATGTGAGATATCTCAATACCTCAGTACATTATAATATAAAGACACCGGCCTTCCCCTTTCTTGTGGGAAGTTAAATCATAAACACATCTGTACCATGTTTCCAGTTCAACTTCATGTTCCTCATTATAGACCAGACTGGTATAACCACCCAATGATGTACTTTGCCTCCCTCTTACTGACTGTACAGTCCACCTGGAACAGCCCTAGTTACCCCAGGCCATTCAATCTACTGTTATCTTCAACCTCACCATGCTACTATAATAATGGCATTATATTATATATATCCTGCACACCTAATCTGGCCACCTTCATACAGGAATACCACCCAAATAGAATTAATCATAACCTAATATTTTATTCAACAATGCTCCATATTTTCCTCTTACTGTTGTAAACAGCCCCGACCATTATTTCATTATTTTCTCTTTTATGCTAGTGCTTCATATTTTCCTCTTGTCAGATCACAGACTTTATAGAAAAATACATCCTCCTCTACTCTGGACTATGATACTACATATTTTTAATACTGTATTGAATCGTGGCTATATCAAATTCTATAGAACTACCAAACACAGTACAGTATCGATATTTGATTACTTCCAATCCGTACTGCACTGTCTGATACCTTAAATCTAAAAACCTACAAATATACACACCATCGTATGAGAACAACCTTTCTCCTGCATCGTCACTGAATACCCCTGGTACTAGTTTTCTTAATACACCCCTGCCAGTCTGCAGAGTAGCACTTTTACAGTTACTAATTGAAGCGATCCCATGTTGTTGCCATTCTGCCGATCGTCGCCATTTTACTTGTGAAAATAAATACTAATTTTTATTCACTCAGGAACAGAAGATTTCCTCATTCTAGGTAACACTATAAACCGAACTACACCGAATTGTACCTCAAACCTGTGGATGTTAAGTTTGGAGCTTCCAGTTGGAAACTAGCAAAGCACCACTATCCTATCTTTAATTAAGCTATCTAAATAAATTTAACTCACCAAGAGTGGGCTTACAAATTGCCAGTCATTTTGATGGATTTCCTCGGTCCTCGTGTGTGGGCCACACAAGCCAGTCATGGTTAAATCTAGAGGCATTTGTGACTCCCTGCTCTGGTCCAGTGACTGGGGAGGGTCTGGTTAAAGCCTCCCTATTCTATACTACAGCGATCTACATAATCGCTCCTTCGGCCACGGTTGTCTGGTTTGGAGAGACCGGGAAACTGACACGCGCCTCTATTTATCCTCGCTTCCAGAGCGGCTTCCCATCGTACCCCAGGGCACTGCAAGGGATGCTGGTACTGGTAACATTATCATCATCATGTAACCCGCCAGACGATTACACATAGATAGATAGATAGATAGATAGATAGATAGATAGATAGATAGATAGATAGATAGATAGATAGATAGATAGACAGATAGATAGATAGATAGATAGTTAGATAGATAGATAGATAGATAGATAGATAGATAGATAGATAGATAGATAGATAGATAGATAGATAGATAGATAGATAGATAGATAGATAGATAGATAGATAGATAGATAGTTAGATAGATAGAACCTCTAAACATCACAAACGAACATCTTGTGACACAACCATAAATCATCATCATCATGTTACATGTCCTCTACAGAAGGTTACCCAGACTACATCCGCCAGACACACTGTCTGACACGCGTTGTCTCACCACATTGTATGAGGAGTTGTTAACAAGGCCTCTTGCGCCTTTCTCCACGGCGAATATCCTGACGGTAATTCCTTCCTGTCTCAGGCTGGCGACCATGTCACTGTATATCTCCATCTTATAGGTGTGATGCTCTTGTGAGGGTAAAACCGTGGGCAGCTGATTTTGCGGCTGACTCAGTCACAGGACCATCAATCTGAGCCGGCGATTGACCGTAATGTTACTTAGATTTGAGGTTGATCGGGCTAGGGGTAATTTTAGCATTGAATCGTGCTGCTCCTCGACTCTTGACTCGAACGAAACATTCAGCTCGATTAGTACTAGCTGTTGAATCGACGGAGAGCACACTACAATGTCTTGTCGCAACAGGCCCCTGGCAAGATCAAGTGCAGGAACTACACTTTGACCTTAGCCATAAAGCCGAGAAGCGATTAAGAAAATTTGGCCTTTTACAGGCCGGAAAAAAATTTTCATCTTCATAACATGACGAGCATGCCATTAAAAGAATCAAAATATCGAATGAAACATCGAGGAAAAATAGCAAAATAGTTTATAAAATTCTCAACCATCTAAAATAAAGCTTTCATATTTACGGGCTTATTAAAAGTAATTTAAAGTTTTACCGGTAATTTTATAAAGAATATAGCTGTCGTTACTATATATAAATATGTTATAAAATATTAGATAAATACTATAAATATTTGTACTCATATTGTTAATTTATGCTGATGTTAGTAATGTCCCTTGAACTAACGTATGTTGTTATGTCCCATACCAATAGTTTATATATATGTCTTCCGTTAATGTGGTGTTTGTACAAAACAGTGTGTATCTACAAGGTGCAATATAGTTGTGCTTCACAGATTATACTAAGGCATTTGATCAAGTAAAACATAATGAACTGATTAAAATGTTGGAAGATATCAATATTGATGTGAAAGACTTAAGAATAATAAAGAATATTTTATTGAATAAGCTCCGTGGCGAAGTAGTCAAGCCGTTTGACTTGGGCTCTAAAGGTTGTAGGTTCGATTCCGAGCGGCGTCCTTCGGTTTCACGAGTGAAATATTTCAGGAGACACTTGAGGGTCGTCGCTAGAGCTACGGAGTTCGTGCTGTGTGCGACGCTTTCGCTCGTTGCGGAAAGAGATCGAGCCATATGGGATAAAACCCGGTGTAATGAAGTCGACCCTGTCGATCTTAAAGCGACTTTTTTAAAGAATATTTACTGGAACCAAGTAGCAGATATTTTGTTTTTGTTTTTTTGCATATCCTTTACAGGACATCGCTGTCAACATCAGCATCTTTCAGCTGTATGTTGATTTCTTGGTAAGATTACGCTCAGTAGTTTTCCATTGCTTTCTGAGCGGCCGGCTCAGTTATCCCGCAAGTCACCAGCGGGAGTCGAACCGCTCCCAGCTCTCGCCCTGCTACGAGACTCTGCGTGATAAACGGGATTACGGAGAAAGTGTTGTAACCCCTCGGCCAGAGAGACCGGCAGCAGAAATTAAAATGGGAAATAACGAAGGTTGTTACGAACAGATAAACCTAAGAGTACGACAGGGGTGTGTCTTGTCGCCGGATTTCTTTCCCTCTATAGCGTAGTAATAATGAGAGAGATCAAAGAGAAGCCAGGAATACTAATCGGAGGTTATAATATAAACAATATACGCTATGCAGATGACACGGTATTAGTGGCGGATAATGCAACAGACCTACAACAATTGTTCGACATTGTAGTAACAGAGAGTGCAAAGAAAGGACTATCCTTGAATATCAAGAAAACAGTAACAATGATGATATCTAAGAAAATGGTGACACCAAAATGTGACATAGAAATAGAAGGGAAAATTCTTAACCAAGTGGATAATTGTAAATACCTACAGGCCTTTATAACATCGATGGAAGATTTACAACAGAGATTAAGAGCAGAATACGGCAGGCAAAATCCGCATTTCAGAAAAAGAAGATTATCTTTTGCAATAAGTCTTTATCAATGAATGTAACAAAGAGAGTGCTGAAATGATATATAGAACCTGTTTTGCTGTTTGGTAGTGAATCTTGGAATGTAAATGAACAAATTAGGAAGAACTTAGAAGCAACAGTGATGTGGTTTTTTAGATGAATGTTGTGAATTCCTTGGACTGTCAGAGTAACTAACAACGATTGCCTGTAAGAGGCTAATGAAACTAGAACACTATATGCAACAATAAGAAAGAGACAAACAGCTTTCTTTGGTCAAGTGCAGCATCACACTATTTACTCTCTCTCCGGAACAAAAGGCAGAGATCATCCAGATAAATGGAACACTCCCTAAGAGAAGATAAAGAACCAACATACCTTGGTGTAACATTCGACGACAGGCTGACATGGAGAAAACACATAAAAAAGCAGTAGCAAATGCCAGAAGGAAAATAGTCATCTTGAGAAAGCTAAGTGGAACCACATGGGGAGCCAGTGGGAAAATACTTAGCAAAGTTTATCAACAGAGCATACGACCACACCTGGAATACGGGCCAACTGAGTGGTGTTCAGCATCAAAAACAACACTACAGGAGCTGGACAAGGTGCAAAATCAAGCACTTAGAGTCACCACAAGAGGGATAAGATCAACCCCTATAGTAGCAATGGAGAAAATGGGGAGGACACAAGCACTGAGAGAGCGCAGAGATTCGAAAACGCTAATACAAGCAGAAAAGTTCCTCAGCTTGCCAGGCCACCCTATGAAGAACCGATTTCAAAACTTAGCTTGGGGCGGTTGAAAAGAAGTAGTTTTATCCACTAGGCCAAACGACTCTGCAGAGCAACCACCGATCTTCCCACAGTTGGTTTCCCCCGGCTGGCCGAGTGGATATAACGCCGGACTCTCATTCGGGAGACCCGGGTTCGATCCCCGGTAAGGTGCGGGATTTTTTTCTATTGGGGGCAAAAAGAAAATTCTAACCTGCACAGTTCGCGGCGACTACACTAGCCAGGCGGCCTTTATTCCTCAGGCTCAAAGACCCCTCTGCCATACACCGCAAGGTACTATATTGGCAGTAAATGACAGTTTTTTTTTCCATCTAATCCAGAGCGAACTCCCATGCAACGATGAACATAGAATATCGCTACAAATCCAGACAAAAGTGAGAGGAATATTTGACAAGGAAGAACAGAACAGTGTACAGCGCAGAACAGCCAATCTCAGCTTCCTTGATGACGAATACCCACAAGACCTCTGAATCCGAGTCTACACAGATGGGTCAGCACAAAATGCTGTTCGAATTGGTGGAGCGGGAGTGTACATAAAATACCCAAATAATACTAGGGACATGGCCAGAGTTCCAACAGAAAAGTACTGCCATAACTATGATCCTGAAATAGAGGCAATCAAGATAGCAACAGAAAAGTACTGCCATAACTATGATCCTGAAATTGAGGCAATCCAACAGAAAAGTACTGCCATAACTATGATCCTGAAATTGAGGCAATCAAGCTAGCAACAGTGCCAGGAAGAGAAATGCTCTATCTTGACCGGGGCAGATGACATAAACTGGGACGAGCTGTACTACTGATGCCGCCCGCCGCCTTGAGTTTTCAATTAATCAATCAATCAATCATATGCCATGCCGGAAAGCGTGGGCGATCATGACTCGCCATTTTACTCGAACACCAAAGTCGTGGATCAGCTCAGGGTTCCTGTCTCGTCCATGCCATGTGGCCAAGCTATCCAGGTATTTTCCTCTCGGTTTTCCTCTTGGTCTGTTTCCCTCGATGTCTTGAGTTTTACGTCATGAATTTTCCGGCTCGTAGAATCAATCCCGCTAGGTGCGGGCTCTCCGTTATGTATATTCTTAGGGTTGAAGGTTCTCATTGCGGCGCTCGTACACATGTCTGTTTCTGTGTGCGTCCAGAATGTTCTATGAGCGCCGATACTGTAGCAGTGATGACAGCTGCTTCTTGAAGTCAACAACACGCAACTCAATGAATCAACTGGACACAGTATTCACAGCTTCTTATGACTCTATGCGTTTAATCACACATACTAATATTGACGCCACAAACGATACCTAGAGTCCACAATGACAACATTAACCACATAACCTAATCATAGATGTAGCGACATATTTGTTGGCCGTGCTACGAAGTTAAGAACTACCTCGCAACTCGATGATAGCTCAAAACCAACTGACTACCTGCCGGGGAAGTTGTCTTCTGCTCAGAGACCTGGCTCGATATTCTCATGCGAGGCAAGGTTCTCAATCTTCTCACGCTGGGCTGCGAGAGAATGTGTGTTGTCTGTACCGAATGACCATGACCTGACCTAGGTCTATGGTACTCACACCCCCCAGACTTCCAAAAACAAATTCACAAAATTGTATTTGTATACCAGTACTTCTAAATTAATTTACTGATTTCCCCAATCAACTATTCAAATCAACTTGTAATATTTGATAGATATGACTTGTCTGTCCTCTGGTGCTGCTCTTGGAATATAACTTGAAAATCTGTAGAACCAAACTTACTTACTATTTTAACTACAATTTCCCATTTCTATCTTTCACTCGTGCATATGTGGTATGCTGCTCTGTTCACTCAATTCGACACTTTGTCGGCTCTTAGCGTTTCTGAGAGCTTTCATGCCTAGAGGAACACTGATCTCTCTCTGGCGAAACGACGCTTAAAAGACGACAGGGTCGACTTCATTGCACTTGGTTTTATCCCATATGGCTCGGTCTCTTTCCGCAGCGCGGAAAGCGTCGGATAAAGCACGAGCTCCGTAGCTCTAGCAACGACCCACAGGAGTCTCCGAAAAATTTAATTCGTGAACCGAAGGACGCGGCCCGGAATCGAACCCACAACCTTCGGAGCCCGAGTTAAACAGCTTGACCACTTCGCCACATAGACTCCCTGACCTCTCTCTGTCAACCTTGCTACTAACTTGCATCCTTTACTGTCAAGTTTGTTCCCAGTATAAGTTACTAATGAGTCTGATGTCCTTTCCGTCTATTCCTATATCTTGAAGGCACGTAATTAGTCGTTCATGTTGTACTCTATCAAAAGCTTTATTCTAGTCTATAAAACATACATATATACGTTTTTGAACTTCCATATATTTTTCAATTAACATCATCAAACAGATAATTGCTTCTCTGGTGCCGCTGATTTTGCGGAACCCAAATTGTTCTTCAGCTTCTTCCTCATCTATTTTATGTTGAATTCTTTCTTGAATGACCTTGAGGAGTATCTTAGTTATGTGGCTCATTAAGCTAATTGTTCTGTAATCCTCAGAGTCAACAGCTCTTGGCTTCCTCGGTAGTGTGATGAAAATTTATGTTTTCAAATCCTTGGGGATGTACCCAGTGTTATATATATATATATATATATATATATATATATATATATATATATATATATATATATATATATATATATATATATATATATATATATATATATATATATATATATATATATATATATATATATATATATAAATCAATCAATCATGTGCCATGCCGGAAAGCGTGGGCGGTCATGATTCGCCATTTCACTCGATCACCAGAGTCGTGGATCAGCTCAGTGTTCCTGTCTCGTCCATGCCATGTGGCCAAGCCATCCAGGTATTTTCCTCTCGGTCTTCCTCTTGGTCTGTTCCCTTCGATCTTGCCAGCTGTCACTAAGTTCTCCAGTCCATTTCTTCTCATAACATGTCCAAAAAATTTTGACTGTCTACGTCTAATTTCTCTAATCAATCTACGATTTTCATTTGTCTCTTGTAGTACTTGGTCATTGGTTTTTCTATCTGTCCATGGTATTCTTTGCATTTTCCTCAGAAACCACATTTCTGCAGCCATCAGATGTTTTTCTGCTTGACTGCACATTGTCCAAGTTTCACATCCATACAAAAGAACAGGCTCTATGTATCCCCTCAACACTCTTTTTCTCGTTTCAATTGACATCATTTTATTGGTCAGAATGTTTTTCATCTTGCTAAAGGCTACTTTCGCAATGGCGATTCTTGTTCTAATCTCTTCAAGGCATCTGCCATCAGATGTTATGACTGTTCCGAGATAATTGAACCGATTCACTTGTTGAAGAATATTCCCATTTACTTGTATATTACATTGTGGTACTTCGTTCTTCCTAGTGACGACCATAACCTGTGTCTTCCTACAATTTAATTCCAACCCCAGCTGCTCACTGTGTACAACCACAGCGTCTACTAATTGTTGCAGATCCTGTGCATTGTCTGCAATCAATACTGTATCATCTGCATATCTAATGTTATTTATGTTTCGTCCTCCAATGCTGATTCCATTTAGGTCTTCTACATTTCTGAAAATATTTTCACTGTATAGGGAAAAAAGATCTGGAGACATTACACATCCCTGCCTAACACCTCTCTTAATAGGTTGGTATTGTCCTACTTCATTATCAATCCTTATGGCAGCTTGTTGTTTCCAATATATGTTTTTTATAAGTCTAATGTCTTTCCCATCAATTTGTAGATCTGCAAGCATATCCACAATGTTGACATGTCTAACTCTATCAAAAGCCTTTGTGTAGTCAATAAAGCAAAGATGTATATCCTTGTTTACTTCTAAAGCACGTTCAATAACTGTTCGCAGCATATACACAGCATTTACTGTACCCTTTCCTTCTACAAAACCACATTGTTCTTCCCCTATTTCAGGTTGTATTTTCTTCCTCACTCTTTGCATGATAATTCGTAACAAAATCTTTGTGATGTGACTCATTATACTAATTGTTCTATGTTGATCACATTCTAAGGCTCCTGATTTCTTTGGGATTGCAATAAATACAGAATTACATAATTCAGAAGGTATATCTCCAGTATCATATAATGTGTTCAGCAGTCTAGTGACTTGCTCTAGTCCAAATTCTTCTAGAGCTCTAATCATTTCTGTTGTGATGTTATCTGCACCGGGGGCCTTGCCAGCTTTCATATGCTTAAGAACATTTTGAACCTCCATCTTTAAAATTGCTGGTCCTTCATTATTAAATCTAATAGCATACTGTTCCTCTCTGTTATCATTATACAGGTCTTTCACATAATCTGTCCATACATGTAGAATCTGATCTTTTTCTATTATGACTTTGCCATCTTTAGTTTTTAGACAGCCTGTTGATGTACTTGTTCTTTTATTAGTAAGTTCCTGAATTCTTTTGTGCACTAATTTGGTATTTTGACTGTTGTGTTGTTTTTCAATTTCTAAGCACTTTTCCTCAAGCCATGATTCTTTTGCCTTCCTACATAATATTCTGACTTGTCTGTGAATTTCTTCATATTTGGCAGGATTATTTTTGTTGAGTCTTCTTGTTTCCATTAAGTGTAAAATTTCCTCTGTCATCCATTTCTTACGACCCACCTTCTTTAATTTTGGAATAGTTTTTTCTGCAGCCACATTGATTGAATTCTTTAACATTTCCCATTGATCATCCACATCCTGGAATAGGATCTCTAGATCAGACAATATTTCAAATCTGTTCTGTACTTCTATGTTGAATTTGTTTTGTATTTCCTTGTCATTACTCAATGTACACAAATCATATTTAGTGTTCCCTGTTGTATACTTGACTTTCTTCAACTTTATCCTCAATGTTCCTGTGAGTAGTCTGTGGTCACTATAACAATCAGCACTGGGAACTGTTTTTGCTACTGTTAGCGCGTTTCTAAATCTTCTGCTAATGAGAATGTAGTCAATCTGGTTTCTAATCCTGCTATCAGGACTCCTCCAGGTCCATAATCTTCTAGGGTGTTGCTTGAACAAGGTGTTTCCTACAATCATTTCCTGTTCTTTTGCCCACTCTACTAGTCTGTATCCTCTTTCATTTCTCTCTCCTAAACCATAGTTTCCTACTGTGTATCTATCCCCTTGATTTCCTACTTTTGCATTGAAGTCCCCTATTATGATGTTTATTTCTGAATTTTTACATTTCTTTAAGGCAGACTCTATGTCATTATAAAATTCCTCTACACTATCTTCACTGGACTCTCCTATTGGGGCATATACCTGAATAACATTTATGTTAAAAGGTCTGCCGCTCAATTTAACTAGAAGAACTCTGTCCGACACGGCCCAATATCCCTGAACAGACGTTGATGTTTTCCGGTCCAAAATTATTGCCACTCCCCTATGTCGATCTTCACCTCCAGAATAAATAATCTTAAAATCTTTATGTATCTTGATGCCTGCTCCTGTCCATCTCGTTTCGCACATACCTAATATATAAATTTTTTCTCTTTGAATTTCTTGTGTTATGTTCTCTAATGTTCCGTCGTTGTTTAAAGTCCTAACGTTCCATGTTCCTAATTTTAATGTCTCTGTCCTTGTCTTGTCTTGTCTTTAAGCGAATCATAATAAACTAGGCAATTTCAAAGAGGTAGTTTGCCGTTGCTTTCCTCTATGGCAGTGACCATACTGGCCGGGTGACCGCAATCATTGTCTCTCGAAAGAGAGAAATCTTGCCGTCGCGAAACTCGAGACCATAACCAACAAATATCTGTCGGCTGCCCTCATAATTTCATCCACCACCTGCCTTCCGTGGCTTCCTTTGAACACTTCCAATTAACTAACACGAAATAACATCACATAATCCAAAGGAAAAACACTATCCACACGAATTTCACGGGAAATTCCATAGGGAATCCACAGAAAAACACTGAACAGCGTCTCCCCCAAGAACAACGAGACATCGCGTCGCCATCTTGGAAACCATTTTCACTAGCTGACCCAGCCCGGCTTAACCCAGCCCCTGGCAGGGACCCATCCATCCATCCATCCATCCATCCATCTATCTATGTATGTATGTATGTATCTATCTATCTATCTATCTATCTATCTATCTATCTATCTATCTATCTATCTATCTATCTATCGCTTTTGATTTGATTTGATTTGATTTAGCCAGGGGACTTAACCTAAGATATAGCTATGCTGCTAAAAGTTATATCTCTTTATAGAATATTTCTTATGTTAAGTCATGTAATTACAAAATGAAATTTTAGTTAGTAAATAGATGATTGCCCCTTAAGAAACTATTACAGTTGGTTGTACTGGAATGAAAGGAAGACTTGCAGAAAATTTCATCTCAATTGGATGTACCGTTATCGAACGCAGCAAATACATCCCCAACCACACACATACAGTCTCTTTTATATATATATAGATTATTTATGATTTATACTTCACCTCGACACCGCAAGGTACAAGAGGAACACGATGAGATGAGATGAGGTGCAATATTTTCTCGAGCCATGCTTCTTTTGCCTCCTTACATAATGTTCTGACTTTCTTGAGAATTTCTTTATATTTGGCAGGATTAATTTTGTTCTGTCTTCTTGTTTCCATTAGCTGTAAAATTGCTTCAGTCATCCACTTTCTTTAATTTTGGAATAGTTTTTGTCTGCAGCTAAACTGATTGAATTCTTCAACATTTCCCATTGATCATCCACATTTTGAAATAGGATCTCTAGATCAGACAATATATCAAATCTGCTCTTTACTTCCATGTTAAAATTATCTTGTATTTCTTTGTCAGTTTTCACATTGCACAAATCATATTTAGTGTTTCCGGTTGTGTACTTGACTTTCTTTAACTTTACTCTCAGTGTGCCTGTAATTAATCTGTGATCACTGTATTGGGAACTATTTTTACGACCATTAGGGCATTTCGAAACCTTCTGCTAATCAGGATGTAATATATCATATTTTTAATCCTGCAGTCTGGACTCCTCCATGTCCATAATCTTCTAGGATATTGTGTAAACCAGGTGTTTCCTACAACCATTTCTTGTTCTTTTGCCATTCTACAAGTCTGTATCCTCTTTCGTTTAGCTCTCTCAAACCACGGTTGCCTAAACTGCATCCATCGCCTGATTTCCAACTTTTGCGTTGAAATCACCCATTATAATATTTTTTTCTGATATTTTTAAATACATTTCTTCAAATCACGCTCCATGTCGTAAAATTCATCTATACTTTCTTCACTGCTTTCACTTGTTGGAGCATATATTTGAATGAAATTTATTTTAAAAGGTCTTCCGTTTAATTTTACTAATAGAATATCAATATAGAAACAGCCCACTATTCTTTACCAGAATTTGATGTTTGCCGATCCAACATAATGGCTGGACCTCTTTGCCGTTCCTCTCCTCCAGAATAAATAATCTTACAATCCCCACCTGTCTTGATCCCAGCCCCTCTCCAACTAGTTTCACACATTCCTAATATATTAATACCATCTCTTCCCATTTCTTGTTTGATGTTATCCAATTTTCCATCTGCGTTCATTGTTCTGACATTCCAGGTTCCTACTTTTAATGATAGTAATCTTTTGCACCTAGTAGCCTTTTGACGGTCTGGAGTCACCTGGTGCCCATGACTCCCTACCGGGCGAGGCTGCTCCTATGGAGCACCCATTTACGCCGTTTCTCTTAATGTCAATGATATAGCAAAACATAATGTTCTTGGCATCTGTAAAGTAAGTAGTTTGTCATTGTCATTACTGTTTCCGGATCCGGTCAGGGATATGCACTACTGACGAGCTCAAATGAGGGCGAAACTCGAGTATAGTGCTTCCATATTGACGTGGATAGGCCTTAGGTTCATAACAGAATGCGATCGGCGTTGCCAGTAGTGGGTTGTGCTCAATATTTAAACTTAAATTAATGTTGTTGCGTATCCCTTACGGGACGTTGCAGTCAACACCAGCATTTTCAGCTGCTATTGATGTACTAGGCAAGTGTTACGTTCAGTAGTTTGCCATTGCTTTCTGAAAAGACCGGCCCCTATACCTTTTTCGAAAAAACCAGCACCGCCGTGTTTCGAACCCGGGTATACGGGCTCACAAACCGCGTTCGCAAGCCCTTTAGCCACAGAGACCGGCAAGATAAACACTGCAGTTATTTAAATCACATAACACATTTATGATACGTTCAATAATGTCCCTTGAAAGAAACTTATGTTGTTATGTCACATTCCAGTACTTTAATTATCTGTCTTTAGAATAAACCCACTTGGATACTCGTAAATTCTTCAGCTCAATAGATGGACGGAAATGAATGTGTAAAAATGTTGAATATGTCATATGAAATAGGGTTTTCATATGGGTTTGCCCAAAGTGCATCGATTCTGTTTAATATATATATATATATATATATATATATATATATATATATATATATATATATATATATATATATATGTATATATATATATATATATATATATATATATATATATTATATATATATATATATATATATATATATATATATATATATATATATTTATTTATTTTTTTTTGGGGGGGGGGAGGGGGGGGTTAAATAAGGGCTCACGGTTGTCCAGGGGGTCAGAGCTGCCCCATCACGTACCTGCATGTCATTCATGTGTATGACAGACATGGACAATGAAGACACTGTTTTTAGGAGTGTCTAGTTGGTCATGCGTCGAAGTACACTTGTTCCTGCAGCGAGGCGCTGCCGACACTTGGAGGTGACAGGTTCGAATCCCGGTCGGTAACTAAAGCTTTCAAACTTTATGTTGTCTAGTGCGTCCTCTAGTCTCTACTTCTTTCTTCGCCTTCTGTGAGCGCTAAACAATGCTATGTGTATTTATTTATGTAACTGCATGTCATTCGGACGACCGCCTCTGCATGTGGCCCTGGTAAGATCAAGAGCAGATACTACACTTTGACCTTTGCCAAAAGGCCGAGAAGAGGAATGCACTCTTTTATAGAGGTATATGGCCTGAAACAGGCCATACACATTTTTGTTTTCCTAATTGAAATAATAATAATAACAATAACAACAACAACAACAACAACCACCACCACAACAACAACAACAATAATAATAATAATAATAATAATAATAATAATAATAATAATAATAATAATAATGTTGAAAAACAGCGATAATTGCATGCATCATATGTTAAGTAAGGGGGGGGGGGGGTAATTACACATTGCTTATAAACAAAGGTGTGAAAATGTGTGCATGAATGCCCTGAATATTAAAAGTTTGCTTAAATTTTAGGGATCAGGGTTTTCCAGGGACAAGAACCTCCCCATGAGGTTCCAAGTCCCCATATGTGTTCCCCAGGAGCAAGAGCCGCCCCATGAGGTTCCAAGTCCCCGTATGTGTTCCCCATGGGCAGTATCCGTCCCATGAGGTTCCATGTCCCCGTATGTGTTCCCCAGGAGCAAGAGCCGTCACATGAGGTTCCAAGTCCCTCTATGTGTTCCCCAGGGACAAGAGCCACCCCATGAGGTTCCAAGTCACCGTATGTGTTCCCCACGGGCAGTAGCCGTCCCATGAGGTTCCAAGTCCCTGTATGTGTTCCCCAGGGACAAGAGCCACCCTTTGAGGTTCCAAGTCCCTGTATGTGTTCCCCACGGGCAGTAGCCGTCCCATGATGTTCAAAGTCCCTGTATGTGTTCCCCAAGGGCAAGAGACGCCCCATGAGGTTCCAAGTCCCCGTATGTGTTCCCCAGGAGCAAGAGCCACCCCATGAGGTTCCAAGTCCCTGTATGTGTTCCCCACGGGCAGTAGCCGTCCCATGAGGTTCCAAGTCCCTGTAGTGTTCCCCAGGGGCAAGAGACGCCCCATGAGGTTCCAAGTCCCCGTATGTGTTCCCCATGGACAAGAGACGCCCCATGAGGTTCCAAGTCCCTGTATGTCATTGTAATAACCACCTCTGCTGGTGGTCATGGTCAGATCACGTGCAGATAAGTCAGTCTACCCTTAATCACCGTCGTGATATAAGAACAGATTGACAGCGTGTTGGAAAGCTGGATATAGGACATAGAACGAACGAACGAATAAACTTTATTTTCAAAGGGTTAAGAATTGGGCACGCAGGCCCGTCTAACATTCTGCCCTTCTATCACTCTCTTTCATACATTATTTCATTCACACATCATTCAAGGCTAACAAAGAACAGTAACAATATAAAAGATATGCATTATAAAGGCATGGGCAAAATGCAAACATCAAAACTACACGACACAGTAATATTAGATAATGGTCTGACACTTGTTATTAGCCATGTGGAATATACTGGCCTACAAAAAGGTGATTGGCTGTTATACTAGGGGTTTGTTATTATTATTATTATCTCAATTATTAAGGGGGAAGGTAATCCGTATTGAGATAGTGTTCGAATAATTTGCGATTATATGAATAGGGATTGGTGGTGTCTTTGATTTCTTGTAGAAGATTGTTCCACAGCTGAGATGCAGAGTACGTTAAGCTTGTTTTGTTTAAGTCAATCCTAGGCTTCGGAATGTGTAGTATATTTAAACGTTTACTGTGTCTAGCATTATATTTAAACAAAGGCGAAAGGTAATTTAGGCATTCCGATGCAGGATTTTGTGAATTAGTTTAGCTTTATTGAAAAGCAGGCGAGTGCGGAATGGTAGTAACTGAAGGCGATTATACAGGCTAGGATTGTCAGATAAATGTTTGCTATAAATTAGACTCATGGCCCGTTTCTGGAGTGAGTAAAGTCGCTTGGTGTTTGAATTAGAACAACCGTCCCAGATTGTAGAGCAGTAGTCAAAGTGTGTCTGTATATGAGAAGTATAGAATAGTTTCCTTGTGTCCTCATCAAGGAAGTTTTTAATCTTGGCGAGTTGATAGACTTTTTTCGCTGTTTGTTTAATGAGCGCTTGAACATGGGAATTAAAGGTTAGGTTTCTATCAATGATTAGGCCTAATATTTTGTGCTCAATTACACTTTCTACTGGCATGTTATCGATGTGAAGTTGAAGTGATGTGTGTGGGCTTAGAGTTTGAAGTCTTTGTCTGGTTTTTAATAACATTGCTTCTGTTTTAGTGATGTTAATTTGCATACGGTTTGAATAGCTCAACTTAACTACATTATTTAATTCTTGGTGTAAAGACGACTCCAGTAAACTACAGTTTTCAGCGTTTCAGTTTCAGCATAGATAGGACAAGAGACGTAATAGAGGCAGGATTACCTAGATAACTAGATAACGACATATAGGACATAGGGAAGGACATCTATAGCATAGGCGACAGCATAGAGATTGACATTAGTCAGGACACAGAGTGGTCATAAGACAGGACATCTACAGGATAGTAAACAGAGTGGAGACAGGACTCAGGTGGGGACATAGACGTGTCATGGACAGGACACTGACGCAACAGAACAGAATGACATGAAGGGACATAAGTTCACGGGACACTGCCCTGAACAGACTAGACGTCAGTATACTGAATAACCTAACCCAACACGGACGGACTACAGTACTACGTGACTGCTAGGACAGCACGGGGATCACTAACGGCACGGGTGTCCAAGGACCACGAGTCTAGCCGACCAGCTTGACCTCGTCAGACGGGACGCAGACAGTTTCAGAGGAGGACGTTATGTTTTTCTGAGCGATTGAGATAGTGAAAAAGCTTTTGCGAGAGTGCTGGGTTGAAGATAGCGAGTGTCGGATTTATGTAATGAATGGTATGCTATGAACGTATGTAAGGCGGCATTTGTGTGTATTGAGATATATTGAAGTTATCGCCGGTGTGCGAATTGTAACTGTGATCAGGTTCGCCTGAATAAATATCCAGTGTGGATAGAACCATACGACTGACTAACGTTTTTCTTGAGTGCGTATGGAGAAGTTGGAATGCGTGTGTGTCCAAGTTAAAATTGGTGTCAGAAGTGGTCAATCGAATGATTGAACGAATCTAACAGTCTGATTGTAGGCACAATTTAAAAGTGGTGTCAAAAGTCAACAATCGATTGATTGAATGGATCCAAAATCCAGAAGTGAAAGTGATGAGTAGATTGTGAAAAGTGCAATTTAAAGTCAGAATTTAAAGTAATGATTGATTAATAACTTGAGTGTAAAAGTGAGTGAAGATACCGACTGAAAGTAAAAACATATGTACATTTGATAAATTGAAATATTAATGTGCATCATTTTTAGGAGTGACGTTTTGGTTGAAGTTCCACGGGCGGTGAAGACTACCATATTTAACTATACACGATAGAAGACAAGACGACCGTCGATATTCTCAAATAAATATACCACATTGATTCCCCCTCCTCTGAAGTATCTACTTGACAGACAAAGATTGTATTTTTTGTTCCTACATTAATGTAACTAATTGTTGCTCTTCTGCAAAACAAAAGTAGAGCTAGAAGATAGAACAGATGTCAATAACCCAAAGTAAATACAAGATCGAACATTAAATCATCAGAGGGAGAACAGCTGAAATTGATTGAATGCAGATAAGTACCCTATGTTTTTAATGATAGTGCATTTAGAGGAGCACACTAATTTTTTTGTGATGTAATATTGTTGTACATTAACACCAAGAACGATTGCATTATATTGGTATATTTGATTATCATTGTATACTGCAATTGTAACATATAACCTGTAAAAATGTCAACTTTGATAGAGTGCATTGAAGCTAGGAAAGATCTAGGTTATAGTGGAGACAAATTAGAACAATGGGCAGAGAAGAAGTATAAAGAGCATACTGACAGAATTGCTGCTGCAGAATAGAGAAAAGCGGCAATTGACAAAGAAGAAATGGATATAAAAGCTGCCACAGAAAAAGATGCAAAAGATAGAGAACGGGAAGAAAGAGCTTAAGAACGCTTATATAAAAAATAAATAGCAGAAATTGAGGCCAAGAATAAACAAATAGAGTTTGCAGAAGCTACCAAATTAAAAGAAATTGAGACGCAAACCCAGTTAAAAATGAAAGAACTGGAAGTCGGATCACAGGTACATATTGCAACAACAATGTTGAAAAGTAAAGAAGAAGAAAACAAATACAACAGTTATAAAGGCGTGGTTAAACCATTGTACCAAAGCGACTCAATTTTTTCATGGTCTGACAATTTTGAATATCAAATGAAGTACAAGGAAATACCGAAAGAACATTGGGTCATGATTTATATGACGAATGTGTCATGAGAGCCATTGAAAGTCGTATAATCTATTCCGCAAGACCGCAGAAAAGAGTATGACTATATAAAGCAACGTATCATGCAACATTTTGTGTTAGATGCACCAGGATATCAAGTAATGTTTTCCCAGTTAAAAACTAAAACGAATCAGACATTCATTGATTACGTTTCTCACTTTCAAGACGTGTATAATAAGTGACTGAACGCTGCTAAAGTAAATAAAAGCTATGAAAAATTAAGAGACCTAATGATTATGGACAAAATTATTTCATCAATTCCATCACCTTTTGCCAAATTTTTACAACAAGCTGATGTAGAATCTTTAGAACAATTAGAGAAAAAAGGTTCGGCGTATTTTTCTTCCAATAGACAATCTTTAGTTCGAACGAGAACGAAAATAACATAATAGCAGCCGCAAACACAAAACCTCAAAAACCATTTAGATACAGAGAAAAACAGAAAAACCAATGCACCACAGTGTCAATATTGTAAATTTGTTCATGGATAATTTGAAATGGTGATTCAAACCCGAGGTATTCAGCCCATCTTGATATGATGGTGAAGAGACAACAGGGAAAAAGAGAAACGTACCGGCGTGCGGTAAAGTTCTATTTTTGTAAATGTTATGGGCACTATAGCTCTACGTGTCAAGGTCGCCAGAGATTGCGAAGTGTGAATGCAGTACTCATTGACTCATCTTCTGAAAGCGAGTGTAATGAAGAAGAAATGAAAGAACGTGAAGAGAATGCGCTAGCAGCAATTGACATTTTAAATTATGATAGATGTCAAACATGTCATAGATTTCATGAAGATGGGGTATTAAAATGCGACCATACAGTGTTAGATTCAGTAGAAAATGCGAATGCAGTAAGTTCCTCCAAGGGAAACTTACAGTTTCACTATGGGATAGTCAATGACACACCATGTCAAATTCTGATCGATTCCAGTAGTACTGTACTTGGACTAAGAAAGGAGCTTGCCAAGGCAGCCGATTATACAGGAAAGTTTATAAGCTGCCGAACATTTTCGGGCAAAATAGAACAATATCCATTAGCTACAGCTTGTATTTGTACACCTTTCTTATCAGGCACTTTTACGTGCGCGATCCTGGACGTTCCGTGTACAGACTTAATCATTGGTTGCTTACCAGATTTAAGAAATTGTACACCTAAAGAAATTAAGGGTTGGGAAAGACAACATCACATAAAAAGTCGAGTAAAGAAATTAACTACGACAAATAGGAATGTCAGTCATCAAGAACAGCAACCAAAAGGGAAAAATCTAAGGGATGCAGCTACTCAGAAAATGACAGATCAGTGTCAAAGACTATATAACATAGTTCCCCTTGCAAAGAAATTATTGTGACAGTTTAAACAACATTGTTGAAGATCAGATTAGTAAATCCACAAACGGTTAAACTGTCAATAAAACAACGTCACGACAACACCGACATAAACAGGCAGGATACACAACAGACTAACCAGACACTCTACCCAGAACGAAGAACAGATATCCAACAGTCTTGTTCTAGCAGACAATACAATCTGCAACACACGAACATTCTTTCATTTCTTCTTCCTCACATCGCACAATTACAGATGTTTCAAGGGACATAACAAAAGGAATGAACATCGGAACAGAAATCTGCTAATATGGCGCACGATTAGTTTCAGACCAGTTATATTATTAATGTTACTGGAGGGTATGGTAGCAGCAGTGTGCGTTTAGCAACTGCGATCCACGCCAACAACAATTATCTGCAGTACCATATTAATGTTACTTGTGACTTGTGAAATAGTATGTATTTCTCCACCATTTTTGCATGAATATCGTTATGAGAGAAAGAGGTCATCATATTGCACTGTAAAGTAACACCTATAAACTTCACTTATGAAAATAAGAAATATAACTTCGAAAAGAGAAGGATGTTTGGACTCACTGTGAAACCAACAAAAGTGGAGTTGGCATTTGAAGAAATTGAATTTCTAGGCCATAAAATATCAAAGGCCACTTGAGTACTGATGATAAAATCGTGAGCAAAATTCTAAACCTCACGATGCCGACAAAAAAAAAAAAAAAAAAAAGTCAGAAGCTTGTTAGGTTTAGTGAACTATTACAACAAGTTCATAACAAATTTAGCACAATACAGTGTATTTTCGGATTTATTGAAAACTAAGGCAAAAATCAATGTACAGTGTGCTTATATAAAGAACGCAATGTCACAATTTAAATATTCTTTTAGTAACATCCCTATTTTACGGTTACCAAATAAAGATCGTTTGTTTACCCTCAGAACAGATGCGAGCACTACGACCATCTCTGGAGTGCTGCTCCAAGCTTATGACAACATTTACCATCCAATAGTCTACGTCAGTAGGAAGCTGACTCCAGCAGAATCTAGGTACGCAGTGTCTCAACTTGAGGCCCTCGGAATTGTCTATTGTGTTAGTAAATTAAATAAGTTTCTTGCCGGAAATCATTTCATCATTGAAACTGACAATTCCCCTTTGATGGTGATGGAGAAGGGACAACCGAAAATCAATTGCCTCTATCGTTGGGCCCTTATTCTGCAAAATTACTCATTTCCATCAAGCATATTCTAGGATTCCAAAAAAACAACTTTTTAGTTTCCCGGGAAATTACCCCTTTTTTCCCAAAAAAAAGGAACGGTTCAGAAAAGTTTGCCCCCGTTGAAAAGGGAAATTTTTTTTTAACGGAAAAAAGGGGAAGGAC
>JACEFZ010028478.1:0-142500 GCA_014155875.1 Cepaea nemoralis
CCCCCCACACATTTCTCCTTCTCCTGATTACAGATCACCAACAATGCACATGGATATATGCATTAATTTCCCAGTGTTCTCTCATAGATCACAGAAGGAGAATCTCAGCAAAGTGCACGAGCCCAGAACACCTGCGAGGGTTGAAGTGTATGAACATGGCAATTACACACAGTCAGTCATTCATGTCATGGACCCATTTACATGCTTGAAGGTGGGTTGGGCATATGATGCTAAACCCATATTTTGTATCGTCCAACATTTCATAATATCAATTTCAGACTGGACAGACGTGGGATCCCTAATCAGTTTTACAAATCCCAGTCGAGGTGGACTCAAACCCATGACTAACAAGTGCTTTCTCTCCCCTCCCGTTCCTGTAAACCTCCACCTTATGACTGACTACACGCGAGTTTTCTGTTTGGAAAACAGCTTCCTTTGAGGTCGGTGACGCTTTCAGCTGCAGCCATATTGATTGCGTCACTACGTGAAAAGAACCAGCTGAATAGAAGGCAAATCGTAATGGACAAGACGGATCAATAGCCTAGAAGCTAAATCCTCGCTTCGCTGGTTGTTCCGCTCGTGTAATTAATAGCCATTGATAAATGTTCAAACGACCTGTGTCACATTGTTGATCATGTTCAGGGTATCTCATTTATTTTGGTAACCTAATCCAGAATTTACTGCCCGTCGATGGTCCCATAGTCACACAGTAGCAGACATATATTGGCATACACATCAAACCGCCATGGAATTCTGGGGTTTGAAATGATTTAGTTATTGATACCTGATCAAAGGGTGCTTCTACATCCCGTAGTCGCTTCAATTAAAGCTCTGTATTGTCCCCACTCGTTGTCGGTATCGCGTGCATTAAGTGCTTGTTTGAGGGCTCTCTGTTTGGCCCTTGATTTAGGACTTGGAAAAAAAAATGCCTTTTTTAGCCTTTTCCCCCGTCAGGCTGTACATAAAAGGGGCGTGGCATGCGGTTGCGGCAGGAAGTTGCAGTACTGTTTGGGGCTTATTATGTCGATGGAGTGATCGTTTGTACATCAGATAGCCAGCAATGAGATGTAGGCCGGGGCAAAAGTGCACGCAAAACACAGCCACACACAAATATTTTGAAAATAAAACAACAAAATAATCAATGAATTAAAACAAGAGATATTCTGTGAGATCATAGCATGAGTTGTAGATTCTGATCACTGTCTTTAGAAGCGATTTTAGAGATAGCATGAACGAACAGATATGAAGAGGCAGATGGAGACACAGACACACACTCTGACACCCACAAAACACACACAGTGAGAGAGAGAGAGAGAGAGAGAGAGAGAGAGAGAGAGAGAGAGAGAGAGAGAGAGAGAGAGAGATGTGTGTATATGTGATCTTTATATGTTTAATTATAACAATTGCTGTATGTGTTTCAGATCTGTTGGTGCTACAAATTCCTCTGGAGTAAACTAGGCAGGCCTAGAGAGAGAGAGAGAGAGAGAGAGAGAGAGAGAGAGAGAGAGAGAGAGAGAGAGAGAGAGAGAGAGAGAGAGAGAGAGAGGAAAGAGAAATAGAGAGGAGAGAGAGAGGAGAGAGAGAGATAGAGAGATCATGCTGCATGGGCAAAACATTGTGTGTATATATATATATATATATATATATGTGTGTGTGTGTGTGTGTGTGCGCGTGTGTGTGTGTGTGTGCGCGCGCGCGCAAACTTATTACATTTTAAATGCGTATACAATATGTGTGTTTTGTGTATGCCTGCATGGACGGTGAAGGTATCAACAGAACTAACACAATAATGTGTCTCAGGATCAACTTTGTCTTGTCACACAAATATCACGAAGACAATGTCATATTTGGAGCAAGAGAAGGCGTAACATCAGCGAAGGTGATGGCGGCAGCCTACATTGACCAACGCCAGTTCTATCATCTTCTGCCGGGGACTTCTGATAAGCGTTGTGGACAGCGGTGTGCGCCGCCTCACTACCAGAAAGACTTAGCTAGAAAAATTGGACCAGGTGGAATATGAAGGAATGAAACTCATACTCGGTTGTACAAAAGATCGTGCCTGGCCATTAGATACATTCATTGAGTAGCATGCCCTTTGCAGAACCTCGCTCTCATAACAACCTTCAGAACAACTTCTCGATCATAAGCAAGATTTCCTGCGTCTGATACACTCATTTGGAGATCATCTGCCACATCATGCATCTATCTTCTCTTTGGCCTTCATCTTCCATTTTTTTTCCCCGGACATTTGCCCTCAATTATTGTTCTCGGCTGGCCGAGAGGCTAGAACGCCGGACTCTCATTCGGGAGGCCCGGGTTCAATCCCTCGGTAAGGTGTCGGATTTTTTTTCTGTCGGGGGCAAAAAGAAAATCCTAACCTGCACAGTTCGCGGCGACTGCACTAGCCAGGCGGCCTTTATTCCTCAGGCTCAAAGACCCCTCTGCCATACACCGCAAGGTACTATATTGGCAGTAAATGACAGTTTTTTTTTTTATTGTTCTCATGACATTTCAAGAGACCAAAATATTTGAATGTTTCTTTGGTTTATTGTCATTTTAGCCAGCCTTCTTCAGTATTCAGATCTTGTCGTATGAATGCATTTGGTCGTTTCTGTATCCAAGATATTCCTAGAACCCGTCTATAACATTTATATGATTAGACACATCCTTGATTTACCCACGGTGGAAAAATTGCCCTGGCTAAGGCGTTACCTGAGAGTATCAGCTGATAATGAAACACCCTGCACTGCGACATTAACGACAGAAAGGGGGTGCGCCTTAAAAGAGGTTGCTCCTGGGTGACTGGGACTAAAGAGATAATCAAGCAGGTATATGACTCGGACGGTCTCCTACTTGGAGAATAATGGACTGGTACACCTGTGGATCTGTACAGGTAGTCTCCGTGGCCAAGTGGTCAAGCTGTCTGCCTCACGCTCAGAAGGTTGTGGGTTCGATTCCGGGTACGCCTGTCGGTTTACGAGTGCATTTTTTCTCAGTCTCCTGGGGGTTGTCGGTGTAGATACGGAGTTAGTGCTTTGAGTGGTGCATTCGGCAGGCCGCCCTGCGGAGAGAGGCCGAGCTATATGCGATAACACCCGGTGCAATGAAGTCAATCTTTTCGACTTTTAAGGTTATTGTATTTTTTACACGTAACAACATTCCCAGGATGTCACTACTCTAGAGAGATACAGCAGAGTTCAGTTGCATGCTTTGGTCAACACTCTGAGAAAGTGAACTAACTAGTCGCACAGCATTCACGCCCAGAAGACACCATCCTACACAGATGGGTCCGTAAAGTACGGCCCGAGGACACCTGTGGGCGTCACAAGGTAATGGGGAAAACAATTAGAGGATAAAGGAGAACTACAGACTAACTACATCCAACCTGACTCTGGAGATCGTCTCTGACTAGAGAGCACTTGCATGGGCAGGAGAACTGACAACCACACACGCTATAATCACTATCAGATCATTACAATTAAAATGATATAGAACACACGCACAATCAAAGCTACAACACGTACACCAATCATAACTGTCCACACACACACACGCACACACACACGCACACACACACTCACACTCACACACATACGCACTCACACACACACATACACACGCACGCACACACACACACATACACACAATCACAGCTACAACACCTACACCAATCATTACAGTACACACATACACACAAACACACACTCACACACACGCACTCACACACACACACATACACACGAACACACACACACACACAATCACAGCTACAACACGTACACCAATCATTACTGTACACACACACACGCACTCACACACACAATCACAAAATAAAACACGCTCATCAATTATTACAGTTAACGTGTCATGGAGCACACAATCACAGATACCACACACACACACACACACACACACACACACACACACACACACACACAAAATCACAAAATAAAACACGTATATCAATTATTACAGTTTAAAGTGACATGGAGCACACACAATCACAGATATAACTCGTCATCAATCATTACATTTAAAGTGACATGGAGCACACAATCACAGATACATCTCGTACATCAATGATTGCAACATCTGCTAGTGTAATCACCTCGGCCCAGCAAACGAGCTCGTGTAATCGATCAGAATGTGTGTCTTAATGAGAGGCCAATGCTAGCTAACAACAGGGCATATGTAATTAAGACGAATATATGAGAATCAGGGGACATTGAGGAGACGCGACAGCCTGCACCGTCCCGGGCCGTGAGTAAACATGCAGGATGGTACTGCTTGTATAGACGTTGTCGTGTACAGTATGGTCATGTTGTGGCTGTGTAGTCTTGTTGTCGTATATGGTCATGTTCTTGTTGAATAGTCTGTTTGTTGTATATGGTCATGTTTCTTGTTGAATAGTCTGTTTGTTGTATATGGTCATGTTCTTGTTGAATAGTCTGTTTGTTGTATATGGTCATGTTTCTTGTTGAATAGTCTGTTTGTTGTATATGGTCATGTTTCTTGTTGAATAGTCTGTTTGTTGTATATGGCCATATTTTTGTTAAATGGTCATTTTGTCATATATGGCTATGTCGTTGTATATAGTCTTCCTATTCTTAAATAAAGTATGTGTGATCTTCTTCTTTCTGTTCTAGAATAGTCCTTTCCATTTGGATAGGATCTTCCAATTCTTAAATATATTCAAAACAATGTTTTCCCGTGATGAATTTGAATAACGAAGACACAAACAATAGATTTCACGATTTATTGCCTGGCATATTTCGCTGCATATCGTCAGGTACATACTGCAGAAATCACACAACTTACGTGAATTAATTAGATAAATCCTTCAAATTGACATATACACATGTTCGCACAGTAATGTCGATTGTCTGCCACGGTAATTTTAAACTGACTAACTAATTATCACCACAGACGAGCTACAAGCAACGTCGTTCCAGGCCACAATGAACGAGACACATATAAACATCTCTTTATCTATGGAACACGAACACAACGAAGCGTTGCCGTTTCTAGATATCCTAATGAGATATAGAGCAGACGGCACAATTCAAAGATCGGTGTACCGCAAAGAAACATGGACAGGCCAATACTTAAATTTTCAGAGCTTCGCACCTGTCCAGTACAAACGGGGCTTAGTACGGGCCCTGTTTGACCGTGCTAGGAAGATATGCACCCAGGACACACTGACAGAGGAATTTGAAACTCTGAAGAATGCCTTAAACCTGAATGGGTACTCCACAGGATTTATAAAGCGCCACTGCCAACAGCCCAAACCGAAATCAGAAGTAACTACAGACCCTAAACTCAAGGTATTCATCCAGTTAACCTTCCGAGGAGATGACGTAATGCAACGTCTGCGGGACCGGCTCACCACAGCAGTCGAGCGAACATTCTGTGCTGCAACTCTAGTCATCAGGTACAGAAACACACCGATCCCTGTCCCAGCAGTAAAAGAACCTGTAGCTTTGTACGCCAAATCAAATTGTATTTACCAATTTACATGTAGATGCGAGGCCATCTACATAGGCAGAACTGAGCGACAGTTACATTGCAGGGTTTCGGAACACATTCCGAATTGGGTGGACAAGATACTACACACAGAAGATGGTAGCCTAGGCAGGCCGACACACCGGAACAGTCCGGCTTCATCGGTCGGGAGACATGTGCTCGAGAGCGGTCACGTGGTTGAAAGAGACAGTGCCTTCCGTGTGTTGTTCAACACACAAAGTAGTCGATTGTTAAAGTTTGCTGAAGCTATAATAATCAACCTTCGTAAGCCGTCCTTGTGCAAGCAGAAAGACATGTTAGTCAGTTTAAAATTACCGTGGTAGACAATCGACATTACTGTGCGAACATGTGTATATTTCAGTTTGAAAGATTTATCTAATTAATTCACGTAAGTTGTGTGATTTCTGCAGTATGTACCTGACGAGATGCAGCGAAATATGCCAGGCAAAAATCGTGCAATCTTAAATATATCATCATCATTTAGTGCCCAGCCAATAACCATGGTCAGTCATGGTTCGTCACTTCATACGATCACCAGTCGTGGATCAGGTTTGTATTGTTGTGCCGATTATGCCAAACTACCAGACCATACAGGCATTTATCTCTCTGTCTTCCTCTTGCGCTTTTCCATTAATTTGTCAGTTGTTACAAAGTTATGTGTGTGTTTATTTTAATAACGCTTCTATATTATCGTGACTGTCTACGTCTAATTTATGTAATCAGTTTACGGTTTTCATATGCTTCTTGTAGTGGTTAGTTAGAAAGTTTAATTCGTAATCTCGCATACTGCGTTCGAAACACAACTAAGGGCGATTCATCAGCAGACCGCCTTACCTTGCTGTCCCAAGCAAAGATATGAGTGCTGTTCATTCAGAAAGCAATAGCAAACTAACGAACATAAACTTGCCAAGAAATCACGACCAGCAAATCACAGGGTTGAACTGCGGCGTCCTGTAAAGGATATGCAACTAACTGTATGAGAAGAAATAAACAGAGAATTTGGAATTTAGTGACAATTGGCAAGATAGAGAGGAAAAGAGCAGGGGAAGGCAGAGAAGTAAATATCTAGATGGTTTGGCCATGTGGCATTAACACCTTGAACAATGCCATGCCTAAAAGGAGAAGTCTCATACTGAAATAGTCTCTATTGTATTGAGGGAATCTCTACTGGTGGCCTTTTGTAAGATGAAAAACATACTGACCCATAAAAAGATATCAATTGAAACGAGAAAAGAGTGGTGAAGTGCTAATAGAACCTGTGCTTTCATATGGATGTGAAGCGTGGACAATGAGCAGACAAGCTGAAAAACATCTGATGGATGTAGAAATGTGGTTTCTGAAGAAAATGCACAGAATACCATGGACAGACAGAAAAACCAATGAACAAGTCCTACAAGAAACAAATGAAGATCGTAAACTGATTAGAGTCATTAGACGTAGACAGTGCAAAATCTTTTGGGCATGTTATGATAAGAAATGAATTGGAGAACTTGGTGACAACTGGCAAGATCGAAGGGAAGAGACTAAGGGAAAGACCAAGAAGTAAATACCTGGGTGGCATTGTCGAGACAGAAACATGGAGTTGATACACGACTCTGGTGATCGGGTGAGATGCAAAACATGACAGCCCACGATTATCAGCATTGGCACATGATGGATGGATTGATGGAGTCTTTACTGAAGGAGACTGAGGCATATATGTATATGCATGTGTGCAATAGATATTGCTATGTACTGACCATACTTGGGCCAATAGTTGGTAAGTAACATATGTGTACTGACAGGCACATCTAGTGATCTATTGTACATTTACTTCATACACATTAGTGATCAGTTTCTGTATTGATTACATTCAGATTCATTACTTATACTTTGGTGCGTTTTTATTTGCAGCTATAATTATTCTGTTTTCTTTAACATTTTATTGTTGTTCTTGAAGAAGATCACTAGGATCGAAACGTTGGATGTTTAACTTATTTTTTTTTACATATTAGCTACGTGTTTTTATGATTATTAATATTATTTGCGCTTCCTATTCATTTTCCGTTTATGATATCTGTTCCTGTGAACTGAATTCAATGTAAGATATGTACACAGTGTCTGTGTTTGCTGCCTCGCTCTCCCACAGGGTCCACATACGCACACATACATATACACCGAAAGACAGTTGTTTGTTTCATTGTACATTGCCCTATCCTGCAGAAATCGTGATGTCTTCATCTGTAAGTTATAAGCCGTGTCTTGCCGTTTAATGTTACTGTTTAGATATCAGAAGCTGTTTCATGCTGTTTAATGTTACTGTTTAGATATCAGAAGCTATTTCATGCTGTTTAATGTTAATGTTTATGTGATAGCGCCAAACCAACGAATTTTGGTTTGGTCTATCTCAAGTTAATAATCTGGACGACACCGGAAACGCCACTTGAAACAAAGGGACCTGAGGCCATTTTCCTGGTAGCAGCCAGCTGGGTTTGTGAAGGCAGGCGCTTGGGCCCTGTGTAAATAGTTTGTGGCCAGCCCGCCTTGAGACGAGAGATGTGTAGTTTCCCATGTGTTCATCCGTGAACAAACTATGTCATAGGAGAAAGCCATAAGTTTAAAATGTTTAATTTAATAAATATTTGTTAAATCGCAGCACACGCCATGTTACCAGCTTGAAAAGCGTTGGCGTGGGAAAACTGATGTGTGTGAACAGAGCTTGTTAGGCGAGGTGGTAGGGAAAAAAATATACACAGATAATGTAGATGAGTATTACTAAAGTGAGCTATTCTACAGAAGGATTTAGTGTCCCTAAAGCTTTGTGAAAATAACATGTAACAGGCTAATACATAGAGATGTCAGCAATCAGACAATGGTGATGTGAAATATGTAGAATAGGTCATTGATGGCGGTTAAGTATCATAGAGACTGATGTCATGTCATGCCAGCCTTGCTGGCACAAGATTATTTTGTTGGGAATTATTTTACATGGTTATCCTATGACATTAATGTGTTATTGACTAAATAGATATGTGGAAGATTCGCCAAAATATACAATGTGTGGGATCATAAATTATAGTTTATAGTAAAGACTGGCCGGTCTCTCTGGCCGAGGGGTTACACCACTTTCTCCGTAATCCCGTTTATCACGCAGAGTCTCGTAGCGGGCGAGAACTGGGAGCGGTTCGTCCCCCGCTGGTGACTTGCGGGATAACTGAGCCGGCCGCTCAGAAAGCAATGGCAAACTACTGAGCGTAATCTTGCCAAGAAATCAACAGACAGCTGAAAGATGCTGCTGTTGACAGCTAAGTCCTGTAAAAGGATATGCGAAATTTAAAAAAAAAAAGTAAAGACTGAAATAATGCCACATACTGGCCATGTTGGCATGGAAGGGAGTAAGTGCTTGTGAGGTTGCTAGAAATGAAGGTTACTTAATAACAGAGTGGTGAGAATCATATGTGTATGTGTATACAGCAGCAAGATATGTTTACAGGATTATTCTGTGACAATGGTGGAGCATCACATTGGATGTTTGGTCAAGTGTTGGGTATGAACACTCCAAAGCAACAATGAGTAGGGGAAAGTAACCATGATCATGGGTAATATTTATAACATATGTGAAGCAGAGGAGAGTACTTACATGTTATATGTGGCAATGATGGGTTAATGGTTAATATATGTAGTTAGGCCACATAAATAGTAATTGGGGAGAAATGAATACAGTGATGCTTGGTACTTTTAGTAGGTACACAGTTAACTAGAATAGCCTGGATGAATCACTTCAGTGTCCTTTAATGTTAGAATTATACACCATTTGGCAGTTCAGCAATATTCAGCAAAGTATAGGAATTTGGTGTTCAGCAGTAAGTGAAGTCTGGCATCACATCTGTTACCAGGATGCAGTAATGTCTGTGTAGGTGTATCAAGTTGTTGATGGAATCAGTGACTGAGATGTGGTCTTAAGTTAAGCATGGTGTTTGTCGCACGGTGGAGAGGATGTGATTTAGTGCTGCGTACCACCCTTCGCAGAGATATTAATATGTATTTGTCGTGTGACATGAAGCGTAAGATAACAAAATTTATAACCGGTGTATCATAGGAAGAATGGTGGGGAATAGAGGGCATAAGTGTACATTTGCTGTCCACTCACAAATAATAGGACACTGGTGTGGTTGGCATTAGACAACACTGGTTGACATTAGTGTTATAATGATATCAGATATAGTACACTGTTTATTATATTAGTACTAATGTTCTGTATCCTGCCATGGACATTGTTGTGCTTGGATCCTGTCTCATATGAATGAGGCACTCTGGCCACTATTTTGTGTACTTTCACTTGGTAATATTGTGTGTTTATTTTATGAGCTATCTTAGGGGCCTCAGAGGGTGCCTCAATTGAGTTCCTGTGTAATACATGTTTATCTTTAACTTTCTGTGAATGTTGTGATTCTTCTATGTGCAAGTGTTACATTGTCACATTCTACAAATATGGTGATTCCACATTGTATGTGTGTCTGTTGCTTTTCATAGTTAGACATGTTTTGCTTGCTGGTTGTTAGTTTGTAATGCTAATCAGATGCTGTAACTTGCACAGTATCATATTAGTGCTGGTACTCTTCATGCAAACTTGGACATTGTTAGGGTAGTTGTCCGGTGAAGTCCCTATGTTGAGGCAACTGAATGTCTGATGGTGGCGGAGTCCATAATGTTGTGTATTGTTGTATAGGTGTAGAGCGTACTATCAGATGTGGAGCACAGGAGTACAACCTGTCAATATATGTTTTATATTAGGGGAAAGAGTACGGTGTGTTAGAAAAACAGTTGCTGGTGTGCGTTAGACTGAAGATATAATAGGTGGTGTTGGGTTGTGGCTATATCATGGACATAACATTGGCACGTTCTATGAAATGTGGTTTATAGAGAATACTGTATTGTCCTGTGTTACCAGTGACTTGGTACAAATTAATGCATAAAATATTCTGGAAGGTGTAGACAGGGAACTGATTATGGGTTCCTTGGCAAATGTAGCTACTTTGGAACAGTAGAGAGAGGATTGTACAGCATTAGACTGAGGATATAATAGGTGGTGTTTGATTGTGGCTCTATCATGGACTGAACATTGATAGTGTTCTACGAACATGTGGTTTGTAGGGAATATTGTGTTGTCCTGTGTTACCAGTGACTTGGTACAAATTAATGTGTAAAATATTCTGGAAGGTGTAGACAGGGAACTGATTATGGGTTCCTTGGTAAATGTAGCCACTTTGGTAGGTAGAATGACAGCCTCATTTACCAGAACAAAGATGTCATTCTGATACCTGTTAACTGAATCAATGCTGAGATGTTTGTGTGCAATGTCTGCTATATGAAAGCCAAATCAGTGTTGAGATGTTGGGATTTGTTTGCAATGTCTGATGTATGTTAACCAAATCAGTGTTGAGATGTTGTGTTTGTTTGCAATGTCTGGTGTATGTACCCTGCTTTTTATAGCTATGTGTTTACAGCTGGACACATGAGATCAATCTTCCACTGCTTGTGTGTGTAGGAACTGTGTGAGGTAGTTACATTGAACTGAAGACATTCTGTAAGTGAAAACTGGGCTGTATGGGAAGGTGGAGCAGATTGGCATTGTTGCATTAGGTGGTCCATTCTAGCCATATCAAATGTAGTCTCATGATAGCAGTGGCACAACTGGAGAAGATAATAAAGTGGGTGACCTGATGATGCAACATTGATTGTTGTATTTAACAATTAGAGATGTAGTCACCTTGAAGAAGGAGGTAGCAAAGAATGATCATGACAGACATCAAGGGTTACCTCAGAATAACAAAATAGATAATTAGATAGAGGGACATTTATGACCTATGGGTTAATTCATGTGTTATATTGTATGTGCTCATTGCTTCATGTGTTTAATATGTCTTCTTTACAATGATAATCATAGATTGTGTTTTCCATTGTTACAGGAGCGGCTGACTAGTTAGTGTCACAAGCCTGGGTTCTTGGTGGGATAGTAAATTGTGTCACAACTCTTTGTTTATGTCGTGTCTTGGGGTTTATGTTGTGTAACCTATGTTTTTGTAGTGCCTTATTGTCTGTGTCAGTGTTGTTTGTGTCAAGGTTCTTTATTGTGTCAGTCTAACCAGCTATTGTTTGGAGCACTTGTGTTGTGGTACTTGGTGTACCCTGTTGTCTTAAGTGATGCTGATTGGTTAGGGGGTACCCACTGTGGCGAAACGCCAGTGGCCCATGTCCTCATGCCTTCTTTGATTTTGGGTAAACAGTGGGAAACAGCTTTCGGGAACCCTCAGTTCTCTTATTCGCTCAATCCCCATGGAAGATAGTTCTCTTGGTTACTTTAACAACACGATCTTCTTAATAGAACGATTAGAAATATGTCTTGTCTTCGGGAAAACCCGATGGGGCGTCTTGCACCAAATACACACTAGTTCAACTTCGGGTGAAAACAATGTTAAGTTTAAACATCGACCATTTGCAGACTGCCTCTTGTCAATTTGCCACTTTAAAGAGAGAGACAGATGAAGTGCAGATTCCTACTGGTGGATTTGGAAAGGTAATAAGTGGGTTTTAAGTAGGCCTGCCAGACCTTGGCTTGTGAATCTCTGTTGTCTCGACTGGTGAGACGAATTGGCGAAAAGCCGGTCATGCCCATATTGTGAGTTGGTTGACGTTGGCCAATTTAGCTAAGCGTCTTGTTCTTGGCATTGCCTGGGAACGAATCTGAGCAATATATCTCCTCAGATTATTTCGCTTGTTCTTGGCAGCAGATAGGAGGGGGGCTATCTTTCTTCCTAAGGCCTGAACTCTGCATACTGTCATCTTTCATTTGACTATAAACATTATATAGCTACGGTATGCCGGAAGGAGGGGAGGACTCCGTGGGGACGGGTTCCACACATCTATCTTCTTGAGCCGGAAGAGGGGATCCACTATGCTATCTCTTTCTTCTGTTAGTAGTTGGGATGGCCAGGTGGACTGAATAGTTACTGGTCGATAAGATGAGGTCAGGGATATAAACAGATCTCTCTCTCTCTCTCTCTCACACTGAGAGAACCTGAACTCATCTAAACATACATGTTATGCGAGGCACTGCCGGTACATTGCGGCGACAGCTCAGATGAGAGCAGCGGCCGGAAGGGGTAGTATCTTCTTTCATATTCTTGCTAGGGATGGGGAACTACACTGCATGCCACAGAGGCCTGTTGTTAGCACAACGTACCGGGAAGGAAAGAACTGAAGACTTCTTCGGTGAGCTGTATGTGGACGGAACGGACATTGACTACAGCTTGGTTTATGATAGAAAGTCAGGAGGCTCTGTGCCTGAACACTTATCCCTGTTTTGTCTGTAGTGAATTATCTGTTTTAACTGCCTTGATGTTTTCTTGTGCTGTTCTTTATTAGGTTATTAAAATTACGATTATATTTTACTCTGTCGATCGCCATGTTATCTATGCTTCAGCCAGAAAGACAACTCAGGGAATAGGTCCCGAGGTCGAAAGCGAGAGTGACAGTGATTCCGGAGGAACGAAGGAGGGTTGGCAAGCAAAGACCTATCCCAGCCAGGGCTATAGAATATTATTGAAGCATTGTGACATAGTTATTTGGGACCCTCCACGTAGCTTGTTACACCCACTGTTGTTATTTGATATATACAGTTGTCTGTTGTATCTGTTATTGACATGCAATGTTCTGTTAGAAGAAATAAATAAAGAGCTTGTTTATTTGTCCTTGATTTGTTTGTTTAATCTCTTTTAGTTTTTACAACCACTATTTCTACCACAATCTAACACCTTAATCTATTGCTTGGGCTCTAACATGGTGTTTCCTGTGTGAACATCTATAAAATAGTGTCAGCAACTTGCTTGCGACAGGTCTTTCAGGACTCCCCTACTTTTGCACCACACGAAATAACAACTCGTGTCATTTGCAAAAGGAATGCAATTTATTTAGAGCTAGCGATAAACAAGCTCTGCGAGCGGAATACATCATTGACAATAAACAGCATGGTACGTTACATAGATGCAATGAAGAACTGATAATGATACTATTAAACACTAAACGAAATCTAAAGCCTAACAATCACTATTGTCTAGAAACTTATAGCATTCGTAAGGAACACGTCTATTCTCTACTTGTCTCAGTCCTGGTCTGTCTCACGCAACTCATTGCGTGTTCAAACACGGACGTTCGATTCTCCGTGCGCTGGTGAGTCTTGCGTGCATAGTCACCCAGCACGCTGGCCAGCTCACTCTAGTAACCTGGTACTCCACGGTTACTCGTAGAAGCGAGTTTCCCAATGTCTTGGGGAAACCCTCGCTCAGCTGTACTTAATGTTCCCTTGGTTGACACAAGTGTGTCCCGTTGTGAAGCTATTTATAGCGCTGGTGTCTCTCCTGTCTGGTGTCCTCTACTAGACTCTGTCTTAGCTCTATTACTTATAATCTTAACTCTCTAAACACTTATTGGGATTTTGACAAATAGTTTCTGCCTCTGTCTCAGACCTCGTACAACTTCTTATCTAATTACTATCATCTTTTTTTTGTCAGTTGAGGGCGGTGTGAGGTTCTCTCTCTTTTACTACTTTTCTTCTTTTGCCGTAACTAAGTCAGAACTACTCTCTACCTCTTAGCACCGTAGTGAAGGAAGCATCAGTCTTTACTTCTGTTGTGTCCTTTTCTTTACCCCGGCTACATTTAGATAACCAAGAAGCTGTTTCGTGTGGTTTAATGTTACTATTTAGATATAAGAAGCTGTTTCATGCTGTTTAATGTTACTGATTAGATATCAGAAGCTGTTTAATGTTACTGATTAGATAGATATCAGAAGCTGTGGAGAGGAGTGGGTCAGAGTGCCAGCGGAGCAGTCGGAATTGTGCATAGTTATAATCACATTGAGCCGGGAGTGCAGGGAATGGCCAGCAGGGACCACGGAAGTGGAAATCCAGCAACTAATTCAGGACAATGCTCACTCGGGTGATGTGATTATCTACACAGATGGTTCGGTGTCAAGAGGTGAGAAAAGTGGCTGGGGGTTCATAGCCAAAGTCAATGGTCGACGTTTGGGGCAAGAGAGCCTGGCATATGATACCACAACATCCAGCTTAAGAATGGAGGTGGGGGCGGTCACTGCGGCTCCCCGCTGTATGGAGAATACGACACCACACACACACACACACACACACACACACACACACACACACATCGTGACTGTAACTGACTCAGAAAGCATGCTGACGAGGGTGAGGACGGGCAGGCTTCGTGCGGAGTGGCTTGCTTCGCTTCGGAGGTCACGGGTGACAAGCTTCGTCTGGATCTTTTCTCCGGGGCATGCCGGTGTGCTGGGAAATGAACAGACGGACAAATTTGCTGGCTCTGCAGGACTTGGTGGAGTAGTTGATACATGACAAGGCAGACGTGGTTGCGGCCTTGTGGGAGCACGTGCACACCTCGGCGGAGCAAATGGATTACCATGGTCTGGCAAGAATGAGACAGCGAGGAGTGACGAGGGGATCTGGCCGACGCTCAACGCTCAGAGGAAAGGCGAGACGGACATATAATCAGATTGCTACTGGTACTATTAGTGTTGGAACTCTTCGCTGGCTGCTGAGGATGGGGACGGAGCGCTTATGGGAATGTCCCGAATGCTGTGATGTCGATTCCTAAATCAATCAATCAATCATATCAGAAGCTGTTTAATGTTACTGATTATATAGCAGAAGCTGTTTAATGTTACTGATTAGATATCAGAAGTTGTTTAATGTTACTGATTAGATATCAGAAGCTGTTTAATGTTACTGATTAGATATCAGAAGCTGTTTCGTGCTGTTTAATGATTACATATCTGAAGCTGTAAAATGTTCATGCAGCCATTCCAACCCTCCCTCACGTGTATTTCCAATATGTCATCAATGTTGACAAAAAACATCCACATGTTTAAAGTGCTAGTTCATTCAATGTCATTGTCAAAACTGCTTTGTGGCTCTCGTTGTGGATAATCAGATTTCTGATTCTATTTATATTTCTGCCTAGCAACTTGTCATTGCTCAGTGTTTGCATTTTATTTCTTGTTTTTTTTTTTTTTTTTAATGCAATAGTAGAGCCTTCCAAACAAATATGATGGAGCAGCTTGATGCTGACCAGCTTGCCGTTAAGCGTGGACGGTCATAATTCGCCACCTCACATCATCACAAGTCTTGCATCAGGTCTGTAATCTTGCCCCGATTATGCCGTGTGGCCAAGCTATCTCAATAGTTATCTCTTTGCCTTCCTCTAGCTTTTCCCTATCAGTTTTGCCAGTTGTCACTGCAGGATGCAAATACTAAATTTTGCGAGTTACGAAGCATTCTCGGTGATTTAGTCCCACAAGAAGAAAGGCCAACGAATAACGAGCTAGAGTACAGACTGAAATAATGTCATTGGAACAGACACTTCAGCCGTTATACATGGCTCCGGTCCCCGACCTACACTGCTGTCACCGCACGAACTGTCGGCGTAGCGCGGCGGCCACCCAGACCTGGCAGGCAGCAGATAGTCGAGACAGAGATGGGCCGGTGCCGGGAGACACCGCGTGAATGTTTCCCGCGTTCCCCGTAAGTGTATTTGATTGCGAGGATTGGAAATTACCCTTGCTGCGATGTCCAACATGGCAGGGGCTGGAACGGTGGCGGGAGTGATTCCGGCGGGCGAGAGAAAGTGTTAGGTCGGTTTCGTGTTGTGTTGGCTCACGCAGATTCGTTTGTTGATGCCGTAGCGAGATGGCTGTTTTATCGGGAGTTGCAGAATAAACAGAGCTTGTACCGTGCCGCTTAGGTCCGCAGGGGGGCCATCAACCGGTACTGATTGTACATGTGTCCGCGGCCGATTAATTCACCCCTTGGTGTTTCAGACAGGTGTCGACTACTCCAGGTGTCAATGTGAAGAGCTAACTGAATAGTGGTTTTCTTTTCCTTTAGACTGTCGAAGCAGTCAAGTTGTGGAGTTAGTTTTCAGCATTTGCTTGTGTTTATACGTATATAGTTTCCCTGCATTTGTGTGTGTGAAACATACATCCTGGTGAACGCGGTTAGCTCACTCACAATATACTGGAGTCTGCCAGCGTGCTCGTGGAATACTTCCACAGGTAAGTTGTTTTGAACGTATAGTTTGTTGTCACTTCATTCACGGGACACTTGTTTGCCCATACAGTGCCGGGTGTGTCTCCCCGTTGTGACAAGATTATAATAAGCTGACCAGTTCATCTCGGGGTTTGCGGCAAGCTCGTAACAATACTTCAGGGTACTTCTTAGAGTTTTATAGACTATATATTTTATAGAAACGCAGGGAGGAAAACAACTGGTCATCTTAGTCATATTATACTAACAGTATTAAATAAGACCATTTTACACGTAGCCGTAGGGCGTACTTGGCGTAAGGTGCTCTACCCATATTTGTGTAGAAGAACCACACTCTGTGAATGATGTACACAGCGCAACACCGGCCACCGTTACTTCCCAACGAAATTCCTGCTACCCAGGTATAATTTGTTTCTTTATATTGGAAATTGCCGTCTCAGTATTCCACGACCTATAAGTTTTAAGTTCTGAACACTTCCCATCACTATGGTAGTTTGCCACGGGGTTACCTACCTACATGATGCTGACGTTGATTGCTGTTATGTGTAGGAAATTCACACACGATGTAGGCAAGCCAGGTGACTGCCAACACATTTACTGGTCGTTGATTGCTGTTGTGTGTAGGACAATCACACGGTGTAGATGAGCCGGTTGTCTGGCAACACATCATTACTGGACTTTGATTGCTGTTCTGAGTTGGACACTCACGGCTGACCGTGACATCAAATTTTGGCCATGTTCAAGACACCGCCAGGTGTTCTGAGTCCAGCAGACCGTGTAGGAATCACGCTGCGGAGGATTAGAATGTAGAAAGCCCATAGAAGGTGAACTCCGCCCGATCCGATCTCTTCTAGCCTTTGGTGAAGGACACAATATAGGAGGTCCCGACTGCACGTTGCTCACGTTAGTGACGTCTTGTTCACGTGACTCATCTAGCCGTTGTTACTCACTTTACTCTCATTGTTCATGTTACTCTCGTTGTTCACTTTACTCTCCCTGTTCACTTTACTCTCCCTGTTCACTTTACTCTCCCTGTTCACTTTACTCTCCCTGTTCACTTTACTCTCCCTGTTCACTTTACTCTCCCTGTTCACTTTACTCTCCCTGTTCACTTTACTCTCGTTGTTCACTTTACTCCCGTTGTTCACTTTACTATCGTTGTTAACATTACTCTCGCTGTTCACTCTATTCCCGTTGTTAACTTTACTCTCGCTGTTCACGTTACTCTCGCTGTTCACTCTACTCCCGTTGTTAACTTTACTCTCGCTGTTCACGTTACTCTCGCTGTTCACGTCACTCTCGCTGTTCACTCTACTCCCGTTGTTAACTTTACTCTCGTTGTTAACTTTACTCACGTTGTTCACGTTACTCTCGCTTTTCACGTTACTCTCGTTGTTCACGTTACTCTCGCTGTTCACTGTACTCCCGTTGTTAACTTTACCCTCGTTGTTCACTCTACTCCCGTTGTTAACTATACTCTCGCTGTTCACTCTGCTCCCGTTGTTAACTTTACTCTCGTTGTTCACGTTACTCTCGTTGTTCACGTTACTCTCGCTGTTCACTCTACTCCCGTTGTTAACTTTACCCTCGTTGTTCACTCTACTCTCGTTGTTAACTGTACTCTCGCTGTTCACTCTACTCCCGTTGTTAACTTTACTCTCGTTGTTCACGTTACTCTCCCTGTTCACATTACTCCCCTTGTTAACTTTACTCTCGCTGTTCACTCTACTCTCGTTGTTAACTTTACTCTCGTTGTTCACGTTAGTCTCGTTGTTCACTCTACTCTCGTTGTCAACTGTACTCTCGCTGTTCACCTCTACTCCCGTTGTTAACTTACTCTCGTTGTTCACATTACTCCCGTTGTTAACTTTACTCTCGCTGTTCACTCTACTCTCGTTGTTAACTTTACTCTCGTTGTTAACTTTACTCTCGCTGTTCACTCTACTCTCGTTGTTAACTTTACTCTCGTTGTTCACTCTACTCTCGTTGTTAACTTTACTCTCGCTGTTCACTCTACTCTCGCTGTTCACTCTACTCTCGTTGTTAACTTTACTCTCGTTGTTAACTTTACTCTCGCTGTTCACTCTACTCTCGCTGTTCACTCTACTCTCGTTGTTCACTCTACTCTCGTTGTTAACTTTACTCTCGTTGTTAACTTTACTCTCGCTGTTCACTCTACTCTCGTTGTTAACTTTACTCTCGCTGTTCACTCTACTCTCGTTGGTAACTTTACTCTCGTTGTTCACGTTGGTCTCGCTGTTCACATTACTCCCGTTGTTAACTTTACTCTCGTTGTTCACTCTACTCTCGTTGTTAATTTTACTCTCGCTGTTCACTTTACTCTCGCTGTTCACTCTACTTTCGTTGTTAACTTTACTCTCGCTGTTCACTCTACTCTCGTTGGTAACTTTACTCTCGTTGTTAACTTTACTCTCGCTGTTCACTCTACTCCCGTTGTTAACTTTACTCTCGTTGTTAACGTTACTCTCGCTGTTCATGTTACTCTCGCTATTCACGTTACTCTCGCTATTCACGTTACTCCCGCTGTTCACGTTACTTCCGCTGTTCACGTTACTCTCGCTGTTCACGTTACTCTCGCTATTCACGTTACTCTCGCTGTTCACGTTGTTCACGTTACTCTCGCTGTTCACGTTACTCTCGCTATTCACGTTACTCCCGCTGTTCACGTTACTCTCGCTGTTCACGTTACTCTCGCTGTTCACGTTACTCTCGCTGTTCACGTTACTCTCGCTGTTCACGTTACTCTCGTTGTTCACGTTACTCTCGCTGTTCACGTTACTCTCGTCTTTAATTTTACTCTCGCACTTCACTTTACTCTCGCTGTTTACTTTACTATCGTTGTTTACTTTACCCTTGTTGTTCACTTTACTCTCGTTGTTCACTTTAATTTCGTAGCTCACGTTCAAGATCGTACGGCAGTTTGCAACTGAAAATAGTCTAGAACATTGGTTCTTTTTTTAGCCCATACACCCCTTCACCATATGTTCAGAATGTCACCCCCCCCCCCCCCCCCACCTTTCTAATTTCTTCCCTATAAATCCCCTGCACACCCCCCCCCCACCCCCAATCCGTAAACAGTAAATGTAAAAATGGACGCTAGATGTAATAACACATACTAAAACAAGTCTTTGTTTTTTTGCTAGTCTACCTACGTTATAAAACGAATTTCAGAAGGGCAAGAAGTATAGAACCGTAAAGTATGGAGGGAAAAATAATATCAAGTAATCGTTTCTTGTATTAACGTATTAACGCGATCTTATAATAATCTTAATCCCCCCCCCCCCTTGGAAACCATAAAATCCCCCCCCCCCTTTATTTGGGGGGGGGGCAGGATTGGGGATTCCCCACCGGTTGGGAACCACTGACTGGTCTAGAAAAACGTCAGTATCGAAGTTACATTTCAATACTAGACAACCTACCCACAACACAAAATGTACAAAAGAGTACTTTTGATATACATGCATTTAGGCCCTCGCCGATGCTACGGTGTCAGTCTGAGGAACTCCATGCGCGATCCCGACCTGGGGACCGGAGATCTTATAGCGTTATGCGTGTGTGCAATCAAGTAGTCTTTACAGTTACAAAGCAAACCAAGCCAGTACATAGCCCCAACATTAAAAGTACAATCGTATCATGCACCTATCATGCACAACTATCTCTATCATATAAATATTTAGGTAGCATTTTTATCTCTGTCATATAACATGTAGGTAGCATTTCTAGTTCTGGCATATAAACATTTGGGTAGCATTTCTAACTCGTCATATAAACATTTAGGTAGCATTTCTAGCGTTGTCAGGCGAACATTTGGTAGCATTTCTAGCTCTGTCATATAAACATTTAGGTAGCATTTCTAGCTCTGTTATTCAAACATTGGGTAGCGTTTCTAACTTTTGTCATTCAAACAATTAGGTAGCATTTCTAACTCTGTCATTTAAACATTGGGTAGCATTTCTAGCTCTGTCATAAAAACATTTGAGTAGTATTTCTAGCTCTGTCATACAAAACTTTGGGTAGCCTTTCTGGCTTTGTCATTTTACAACGAACACCACTATGGCAAACATAATTCACAAGGGGAAAATTCAATGATGATATCCACAAACATAATAAAATAAAATCAAGTAATACTACGACACAACGAAACGACATTTCGATGATTAATAATCTTAATCAGGGACAACACAAACAGATCTAAAGCGAAAAAAAAAATAGAATTAGAAAATTTTAAATAATTAAAAGTCAAACCAAAAAAAAGTCTTGGTCTGACCTGTTGCTAGGCCATTACACATACTTCGTTGCTAGGAAGGCGCAGTCTCCTTTTATGTATATATTACGCTTGCCGTAGTGGGGGGAGGGGATTTGTTGTAAAGTATGTACACTATCTCATCTAATCTTTTCCTCTTGTCTCTTGTGGTGTCGAGGTGAAGCATAAACAGCGGGAGAGTGTCCGTTTATGCGCTTCATATATCGACTCTGCTATTCCCTCTGCCCTTCGTTTACGTGGCCGGCCTCTTTTTCTGCTCCCATTTGGTTTGAACATCATTGCTTGTTGGTAATCTAGTTACATGGCCAAACCATTTAACTTGCAGCCTTTTGATAAAATCTAGCGCTGCTATAACCCCCGCTTTAGTCCTGATTTCTTCATTTCCGATTTTTTCTCTTCTTGATATATTTGCCAGCTTCCTGACCTAGAGGTTAGCGACTTTTCTCCGTAATCTCGTATACTCTCGTAAGTAAAGTGACGACGGTGAGAATCAGCAGTGGTTTGAATCGCGTCGGTAACTTACGGGGTATGTGAGCCGGCCGCTCAGAAAGCAATGGCAAACTACTGAGCGTAATCTTGCTAAGAAATCAACAATCAGCTGAAAGATGCTGATGTTGACAGCAATGTCCTGTAAAGGATATGCAAACAATTTGATACATTTAGTATTCTTCTCAGAAATCTCATTTCTGTTGTGATTTTTCATTTCTCTTTTTCTATCATTGCCCATGTTTGGCATTGGTAGCATAGAGTTGGTAGGAAGATTGGACACTGTTTTTATGTGTATTAACTGTCACTTTTTTTCCACATACCTAACTGGTTTTATTTCCTATTGTTATATCATGCTGCAGCCGTGGCCTCTTTCATCTATTACATAGTTCGGTGCGTTGGTGTAATTGTTAGGGCGTCACACTGATAATGGCATGGCTGCCTTTGGAGGCGGGTTCTTTGCGCGCACACCTCGTTCCCTACGCGATGGGAAGACTGGACACCCATTCCTTCCGCTCACTCAGGCCTACAAAGATGTGATGTTGTTTGTCCATCAAACATGATAATGACCATGCATTTCATCCAGTGGGGTTGAAAGTATGGAGCAGTGAGTTCTAAGATGGCTGATAAGGCCTAATTTGGCTCGAAATGTTCGTTGACAATTGTGACATGTTTGATTGAGTTGCCAGAGGACCTAGTTAGTAGTGTTCTCTGGAGACATATCTTGAATAATAAATAACAAGATAAAGGATATGATTTAGCACGTTTTGTCTAGAGGTCACTCAAATGAGCTAATCATTCCCGCAATAGCCTTTTTGGAGAACATTTTTCTTTGGCTCAAACCCCCACTGTGAGACCACTATGTATCTACACAGAAATTTATATAAGAAGTAAAATAGTTCACCCAAGGCCAGATAAAATCTGAACTATTAGCGCCTGTACAACTGAGGATCCCTCTCACTCAACATAATGTTGCCAGTGTGCTGTTCGTCCGTCACATAGATCTTCTCCTATATATTTTGTCATTTTGTGACCTATATCAGTTTGTCCCATTTCTTTGGGATTGTAGGACTCAATTATTTGTAGACAAACTCAACAATAACTGTACATTACATCTGTTGGACAAGACATCTACATGACAGTTTCTTGACAAAAGTGGGACATACATTCACAAGGAATTGTGTACACCAGCCATTGTACAAGACTTACATCATAAGAGATACTTGACAACATCTATACAAGACTTTTCACAATATGTATAATCAACCACAGCACTTAAGACAGTCACCAGAGACAAAGCTTGACAGCACTGTACAAGAAATTCACTGGGGACATGTACTTAAAACACTGGTTCATCAAACACACAATTTATTGAGCTGATGGTGAGTCTAGTGATGACCATTGCTCCATCTGCTGGCATGTCAACACCTCAATACATACAATGAAAATGCATGAAATATGTCCCACATGCATGAAGATAAACATGATACACCACCTCCCCATTACTCCACCACCCAATAGTAAATTCTTCTCTTCCTCCTCTCCAATATCTAACTACACTATCCCCTTACAGTATCGGTATCTATCATCATTTCCCGTCTCTTGGGAAATTAGGAAATCCTATCCATGGGCAACTCAAGGAAGAAACTACTGTTCTGGGTCTGTTGAATCCTTTTATCATCAGCATGGATGTTGGACTAGCTCCAGTTAGCAGCTTCCCCAGAATAAGCTTCATGGCAGATTCATTCCTCTTGAAGACATGATTCGGTATGATGATATGGTACTGCATCTCACGGTTGATCAGGCTGTTAGTGAAGGCTGTCACTGGGTACTTCAATAATGACACACTTAATGTCCCATACATTGCAGCTACTCACTTAGCCAGATCAACTTCCCTACTGTTCAATCACATTCTTCAAGAATCACTGTGTGAGCATCCGGCTGGATATTTCTAAGTTTAGTCTTAGATAAACAAACACTCCAAGTTACCCCACAGTTCTCCATGAATGTGGTTCATAGAACAAGATTTGATGTTAGATCTCAGTTGATCCCTGACTGACTCAATATCACTGTCCAGTTCACGACTATTATAGTGCTTCAGATTGTATTATGCTCCCATTTATGGGCCCCCATTCAGCTGTTAAAGAGCTGAGAGAAAACTCTTCTTGATTTCCACATTATTTATTGATAGGGAGTCACTTCTGGATCTAGGACTTCTGGTTAGAGGTCCCAGATGATATATGGATGCCTCTCCTCCATCCTCCTGTTCTCTGTCAATATACAAAATGGCACAACATCTCTTCACATGTGTTAAAAGATGATGTTATCATACATTAACATACACAGATTGGGGATGGGGAGGAAAAGGATGGGTGTGGTCCCAACACACCTCTCCTAGTTTGATGATGATGTGAATTTCACTGTGATGTACTGTGGTAATCACAAGACTATATGCTGAGACAGGGTAGCTTAACACAATTACCAGCATTTATGTGGTCTAAGTTCCACCATGTTTGAACCACAGTAGACCTGGGCACAAGGAGGACCAGACACAGTACAGCAATCATTGTGACATAGCAACATGGGACAGGCATTGTGAAGGGAAATGGAAAATAGGCATTTACAACTGCAATCTGCATTATGTATTAACTAATGGCATTTACCCAATTAGCAGACCAGACATCCATTCCAATGGCTGTGATGTTGGTGCATGAATGTCCTATTCCATATACACTCACTCAGCAATGCCAGACCTCACCCCTTTTCTCAGACAGACCTGACTCACAGGTACATCATCTTTATCATCATCGTGTGCTCTCTCCCCACTGAGTAATTTTCATGTCTACTACAGTGGGTAGGACTTTCATTCAACTCTCTCCAACTGACTCCTGGGAACACATACAGACTATTCCTAATAGATGTATGTTCCCTCTATACCTCCATTCCTCACGCTGATGGCCTCAGGGCGCTACAGTTCTTTCTGGATCAACGCACAGATCAAGCCATCCCTACACGCACACTTGTGAGACCTCGCTGAATTGGTCCTCACCAACAATTCCTTTGAGTTCAATGGCCACTACTTTGAACAAATCAGCGGTGTCGCCCATGGGCACTAAAATGGGACCAGCTACGCATGTGTATTTATGGGACATCTGGAAACACCAGATTGAACTCAGCTATGATGGTCTTCTCCCTTCTTTTTACCGACGCTACATCGATGACGGCATAGGTCTCACTGACATGTCGGAGGCGGAACTAGAACCGGTTCATTAATTATGTCAAGAACTTCCATCCATCCGATCCAATTCACCTCAGAAATTTCCACCACCTCTGTCAATTTTCTTGACACCAACCATTAGGTTAAACTCTACAGGCCTCACGACCTCCGTGTACTATACACCTACTGATGCTCACGGTTTCCTCCTGTACAGCTCATCCCACCCCAAAAGCTGCAAAGATTCCATCCATATTCCCAGCTACTCCGCCTTCGGTCGCATCTGTCAGGATGATAATGACTTCCTCGAGAGAGCCCACGAAATGCTGGACTTTTTCCGCAGGACGGTCCTACCCAGAGGACGTCTTGTCGACAGCTCTCTGTCGCATAACCCAGGTCTCGCGGGAAATGTCCCTCGCCAAGCATACGCGGCCTCAGAACAATGAGCACAAGCTTATCCTCACCTTCCATCCCACATGCCTATGCCATCAAGCACATTTTCCTGAGACACTGGTCCATCTTGGAATCGGATCCTACCTCTCGTGAGGTATTCTCAAATGGCCCAGGGTAATTTTTCCGCCGCAACCAGAGCTCAGAGGACCACCTTGTTGGCACAGTCGCCTCCCCACGGTTACTTCATCCGTGGGCACCTTCGAATGCCATCGTAGGAACTGTCTGACATGCCCATACGTTGTTCAGACACCAGAAATTGCATTTCCCCGAGGCACCTTCACCTTGAAAGATTCTTTCACCTGCACATCCCGCAATCTGATTTATGTTATCATCTGCAAACGATGTGACATGAAATACATTGGCCAAACGGGCAGACGTCTTGCGGATCGTTTTAGAGAACACCTCAGGGACATCAATCAGGGCGCTGACAAACCTGTCCCCAACCATTTCAATTCCTCCAGCCACAATGGAGCCGACGATGCATGTGTCACCGCATTAAAACCCTGCTTCTCAAATAGCTGTGTCAGACTTAGAATTGAATGCCAGCTAATCAACAATCTGGGATGCATCCACCCGACAGGAATTAATACTGTCGTGGACGCTACAGTATAACTGTGGCATCTTCCCCAATTGTTTACACTACCTACTACCGTGCTGTTCCCCCCCCCCCCCCCCCCGCGATATCTAGACTTTAATTGTCCCCACATTTCTATGTTTCCATAGCAGACTGTTCACATATTTTTGGCTACTCAAATCCTTTTTGGCAACCCATTTTCAATTCTGCGCCACGCTTCTTCGCAGCTGGCCATAGTCACATTTTCTGCCCCACGTGGAATTATCAGGTTGTGCACTATAAGTGATAGGTCGTGTGTTTGTGTTTTTGTCGTCAGCTATCTGTGTTGTCATTGACAAAGATTCTTAGAATCGAAACGTCTGTGTGTCGTATTGTATACGTTCTTGTGTATTTTATCTTATTTTATTATTCATTTTTATATTTATTGAGTGCTTCTGATTTCGGATTTTTCACCTGTATTTCGCGACACGTGGATCTCCTTGTAAGGTATGTGCAACGTTTGTTAATGTTTAGTTCGTTTTTTCTCGCAGGAATTTAAAATACCTATTTGTTTCCATTTCATACAGTAGGTAACAGAAGCTCAATTGCATACACAATTGTTCACATATGTGCACCAAGCACATATGGGAAAAACATGTTTAGTCCTTGTAAATTTGCATGAGCCATACATTATATTCAGCCAACTAAGACACAGGTTCACACACCTATGGTTCTCTTAAGAACTAGTTTATATGAACCAACCAACAGTAGAGGTACCAGTGTAATACTTCAAAGAGAAATTATATTAATTCTCTTGAGCTTATAGCCACCAGGCATCACATGGACTTAGCAATTCTGGCGTGCCATCACCGTCCTGTTTACATATGGATATTTGAAGCATCTTTCTTTCTACTAATGTGAGAGGCTACTTATCAAAGCACCAGCTCATTCACTCCAACATTCTCAGCGTTTTACCAAGGAACTTGTACATGTTTACATCACCCATTCTAATTCGGACTGCCATATGTTAACTCGCGAGAGCAAAGGTACAGTTGATTTAAGAATAAGTCATCCTAGGCATGAAGAATGCACAAGGGGTTTGGGTTTGCGAATTTGCATGAGTGTACTATACATTCATCAAGCATACGCAACCAGTCACAACAAGGGATTGATATGCACTTGGAGTATACAGCGTGAAAGACATGTCAAGGTTGAAGAAGCAGTATCCAGAATACTGGCGCACAGAAGTTAGGTTTTCCACTTTCACATTTTATTCATAAAATACTCTTATATTCTTCTCATTCGTTCACTAGGCACAACTACAACATTAAAGTATGTTTTAAAGTGGTACTTGTTGTCCAGAGAACAATATATTATTGAATCTTTAAGGGCATTGTTGGGTCATCACATCACACTAGCGACCGCTCCCGGTGAAATCCCCGCTCAACTAATTAGATTTTAAAATATGGCCCAGGAATAGCGTGGGCTCATTACTTATTAACCAATGAAAAGACAAGCGCATATACCGCTGCCCTCCCCCCAACTCGTTCTAGAACATACTAGTTCCCAGAATCGTCCTTCTATTTGGAAACGACACTTAAATCGGAAGTATTCTTATGAATGTGTCGGGCAGGGAATGGGGAGTTCTGTTTCATCATGCTACAACAATGTAGGCAAAGAATGCTTGACGTTCCAAGAGGAGGATCTCCCGCAGTGGTTTTTCTGTCCAGCCTTTTATTCACAGCTCTTGCAGTCCTGGTTGCTTCACAAGTGACTGCACCCTTATGTAATGATGCACGCCACGCATTTCGGTCTTTGGCAGCAGTCTCCCAGGTGTGATATATGAAGTTGGATGAAGAATGACTTGCGCAATGAACTGGATTAAAGTGAGGAAGAGTTGCGCAATTCGTCGACCTCACTCTCTCTCCTGAGTCCATCTGAATCCAGTGGCAAGACAAGTCAAGACGACTGGAGACGAATACAGGTGCAGTGGATGACCAGGGCGCTCTACGTGCCTTGCCGTGCTCATTACGTTCCACAACGCTTTTGCAGATAACGCCGTCTTGCCCGTTGAATCTACAGTGATTTCTTCCGCGCAGTCTGCAGAGTCCTGTCTTCACATGCTGGGTAGGCATACCTTAGTTCACCGATTTGTTTGACACCAAATCGGTTACCCACGCCTGGATTAGCCAGCATGTCATAACTGTTGCCTGGGGGTGGGGGGAGGGGGTGGCCGCTGTCGCATGCTGACAGATACTAGGAGCCACAGGCGTGAGCTTGATGTCAAGCTTGGACCAGTGGGAGATGTGCTCTGAAAAGAGCGTGACAGTCATCCTTACCAAAGGTACTTCCAATGCCTGACACCCCGTGCCTGAATCCCCCCCCCCCCCCACCATATCACAAAGATGTGATAGTCCCAACACTACATACACCCACAACAGATTCCTGCCACAGGACTTGTATTGGGGATCCGCGGTAGCCTAGTGGTTAGTAGCTCCATCGCCAGTCTGCTGGTCGTGGGTTTGGATCCGCGGTAGCCTAGTGGCTGGCTAGTCGCTCCATCGCTGGTCTGCTGGTCGTGGGTTTGATCCTCAGCGGGGTGAATACCAGTATTTAATGTTGACCTGAGAGCAAGCCTAACATGGGTACTAGAGAATGACCTGGGAAGTACAGGCAGCCGACGTGATTCTGTCTATATCACCCACCATGTGCCTATTGATCAACAACAATATGGGCCCAGCACCGTATGTCCTTTCCGCGTTAAGGCGTATAACACGGCTCTGTACTGACTGATTGGTGTAGCCAAAGGGCACATCCATAGTGGCAACCTATTCGTAAGAACTCCGACGTGGAGCAAACACGACAGGGGGCTTCTGATCGTCAGAAGATACCCCCTTAAACCAAGCATTTCGGACCTTTAATTTCTTAATACTCTCTGGGGGAGGTCCCGTCTGGGTCATGACTCCGGGCGTCTGACCCCTGCCGTAGAGACGTTCGTTCGGTCATATTAGTTATCCCTGATGCTGGTCCCTTCGCTGTTACCTTGTCCACTCTCAAGCCCTCCCTCCCTCGGTGGGGAGAGCCCGTGCAGCCTGTGCCTGCCCCTTGGCACGTGTGGTCGTGGGATGCCAGCTTCATCCCCCGCCACGGCCTCTGTCGCCTCCATGTATCTCCGTTGCCGTGTTCCTTCCCCGTGCCCCGTTCACGACGCCGTACCCTATTAGGAAGCCGGACTTTCCTTTCTTTTCGGACCACCTCTCGGTCTGTCTGCAACTGACTAGATCACCTAGTACGTATATCTCGTGAAAACGTGAGGTGTTGGTTATTATTGCAGGCTTGTTAAATTCGGTCGATTATTGCTATATTATGGAGGTTGGACGTCGGCCGACATTTGTGTGATTGACTGCACTCAGGCTCACCACTCACGCTAGGAGGACGGGCTAAAGAACTGACACGAGACGGTGTAAAGTTCGTGATTTTATTGAGAAATTGTTGGTACTGCAGTTACCGCTTCTGACCATACTAGTTTCGAGACTCATTCCAATCTAGGTTGCGACAATTCCACAGCCAGCACGAGGCCTTTTCGGCTGCCTCAGACAGTTGTTTCTGGGCCCGGGCTCTTGATCGTCCTTCCATGCTCATTCGCTTCACGGAGTGGGAGACAAGACCTCTCGCGCCTACCTCAACGGCGAACAGCATGACGGTGTATTCCTTCCGCCTAAGACTTGCGACTATGTCTTGTACTTCTCTATCTTGTACACGTACTGCTCCTCAATATTGGACTCGTAAGGGGCGGTCAGCTCAATCAGCGTTAGCTGTTTGGCTGACGAGGAGCTAAGTACAATGTCAGGTCGCAAGGTAAATCTTCGGATCACCTCAAGGTATCTGCCACGGTCCTTTAGGTCTACGGTCTGTTCCCAGTCTCTCGCACCATTGAAGACGGTAGCAAGCGGAAGGTCGTCAGCTTTGCCATCTTTGCGCCCTTCTCAGACGAAAGTAAACTCTATTGGCCTCGGCCTATCTCCCTCCCTGTTCGCCTTCATTCTTGCGACGTCCACTATGGCGGCCAACTCAGGGCGAGCTTACAACCAGACAGCACGTGTTCCGCTGTCTGGGCTATTTGGGCTTTCGTATAGAGGGGACAGAACGGGTCAGTGGTTAACGATTAACCCCCACTAGGCCAAGTTAGTAGCTGATGGCAGGACATTGTAGAGGGATCGGATGACGAAACATAGACGCAGCGGAGTGGCAACCTAAACAGTGCCTCAGGTTGCACGTTCTGTACTGACTGACTAGTGTAGCCAAAGGGCACAGCCATAGTGGCAACCTAACCAGTGCCTCAGGTTGCACTGTCTTTCAGGACATCGCAATCAATCCCATGTTTCAGTAGTTTTCCCTTGGTGTTTGAACGACCGACGCCTCATACCATCGAAATCAACGCAAAGCGGTATGCTTCCAAATCGCCATCAGCTGGTTTCGAGCCTTCAGTCCGGTATGTCGGGGAATTGTGAAAGGTGCGTACTGCTGAACCACCGCGCTACTAGCTATAGCAAATGTTGACGATTATGTTAGAACTGAATATCCTTTACAGAACGTTGCAGTCAAACCCAGCATTTGTTATCTGTTCGTGATTTCTTGGCAAATTTACGTCCAGTAGTTTGCCATTGCCTACTGAACGACTGGCACTCGTACCTTTGTATGGGAAGGCAACGCAAGGCGTTCTGCTATGATAGAATTACCAAGCAGAATTGACTGTCATCAGTTGAGTAGATACAATCACACTGGACAGTGCTGTCACCACAGCTGTGAAGTAGAAATATTACTTGATTAGATAAATTCATACCGGACCAGTGATGTTCACCAGTTACGAAGTAGATTAGCTAAATTCACATTGGACAGCGAAATAGAAATACGATTATTTGATTAGATACATTCATACCCCACAGTGATGTTCACTACAGCTATCAAGTAATTACGCGATCTCTTAATTAGATAAACTCACACATGAAATAATTGACACCAGTGTCAGCACAGTTAAAAGGTTAGTTTCGTGTCTTTTACAAAAATATCGTAATAAACCTCAGCATGTATTGATGTTCGTAATTTTAGGTAATGCTACGTTCAGTAAGTGTCACCACAGCCAGAAAGCAGACATGGGATCAATTGATTGGATAAATCATTGCTAGGTAAGGTTGACACCAATGTCACCATAGTTACCAAGCAGAAATGTGATGATTCCATAAAAAAAAGAAATGCAAATGTTAGGAAGAAATGTCAATGTTTTCAAGACTAATTATCTTTCACATCCGAGATAATGAATACCTCCCTTGTTGGCTTTTGCCGTCTTCTTGAGTCTGTGCTACCCGAAGTTAAGCCGCCCCAGTAAGTGCGCGAAAGAGGATTACAATAAAATAAACAACATGGTTTTCGCGATCATCATCATCATCATGAAGTGTCTGGTCGACTGGCGTTGGCTATCATGCTGCATCAAATCTTGCAATCTCCATGTTAAACAAATATGTCGCATGTCCTTGCATGACATTGGGAACAACCCCAAGCTGATTGTTTTGGCAATTTTACGTTCATTAGCATACATCAGGTCTTGTGCTGACACATTTCCGTGCCAGGACATTAGGCTGTCAAGAAGCCTTTATCGTTATCTTCCTCAATCTCTCTTTCTATAAAATGTCCATTAGTCACATTTGTTTTCTTCTTCTCATAATTGGCCAAAAATATGAGGAGTGCCTCTTTCTGATGTTTGTGATAAATTGTCTCTGTGTCTCAAAGCCATTTAGATTATTCATTTTTATTGCTCGGGCAATTTTTTGCATTATTCTTTAATTCATTATTCTTATATACTTATTTTTTTTTAAAATTCATTATTCTTAATCGCATCTCTCAGATCTCAAGGGATTTGTTTGTATTGTCATATATTTTTGAAGGGAGTGGGAGATCACTGTAGTGCATGCCCCATCTCTAACAAAAGATGTAGAGCCCCATCCTCTTCTATCTTCAATAACTCCAGAATATGAACCTTGAGTTATCTGCAGGCCTCGTTTTGTTAAGTATTGTCTAGGAGATATAGATTATGGCCCTGGTAAGAATGGTAATTTACTAATTGGGAATCTGCCCCTTCTCCAATGATTCTGATAGCTCTGGAGCCCCCTTTTAGTTTATCAAATCTGAGGAAAGTCAGGAGAATTTTCTCAGCCTGATTTAGATGAAGAAAACATGGATGTTGAGCAGTTGATAGATCTAGAGTCTTTTTATTTCCCCATTTTAGTAAGTCATTATGAGTTAATTTATCTTTTAACAATCAAACACATAATCAATCACATTAGATTTTGACAACATGATGTACAAAGAAGTTGTTGACAGATAGGTTTGAACTTGACAAATTAACAGAAGGTCAATTCATGTTAATCATTTATTGACTGGCCTGAGCCTTCTGGTCAGTACATACATCTCTATTGTGATTTACACAAAGTAATAGAACAGTTGCACATTGGACCATTGTCCCAGACAATCAATAACACGCATCAATATATGAGATGTCAACAAGTGTGAAAACATAGTAAACATTTTGATGTTGTACATATTAAGTATGATAGTGGTGTCTCAACCATAATATCAGTTTTCCTGTAATGGGGTGTGGTTTTTACCCATGAGAAAAGTAACCTGGTGACTGGAGGATTAGGTAAGCCAGGGTCCATTGACTGATGGATCCACTTCAGGTCTGCCCGTATAGCTCCTCTGAAGGCCTCCCCATGCTCTGCTCATAGCGAAGTCATCCTCCATCTCACTTGTGGTTCATCTCTTTCTCTCGGCTTCCCTCCCTCAGGTCTGATTTAGGTGGTTAATTTGCTGATGTGTTGGGTGGTTGTTGATATGAAGCCACCAAGATCACTGATGAATATTCGCATAAATATATACATTCCTACCAATACAATAATAAGAAGTAGGTCGGAAGAAATCTAAATTCCTGAAGTAGGAACCAGTTCCCCTCCCCTCTTTTTTCTCTCTAAGCTAGTGTTGGGTTAATTTGGGGTGGTCAGAGTTTATCACACTGTGTACGCCTTGTATCAACTTGTTCCTGCTGTATGTAAGTCTTCATTTGACCGGGGTCAGTGAACGTGTACAGTGAGACAATGACAAGAGTGAGAAGGTGTCAAGATGCATGTAAATAAATGACATACATTTATAACATTTCTTCTACTCAATGGTGTTCACAATGTGTATAAATAATTCTCTGGGTTTTCCCAATTAACTACTTCTTCTTCTTGTTGTGTCCAATAACTCTCTTCCATTACCTGTTGTTGTTGTGATGTTGAGTGTTGCGTTGTGTGGTGATGAGTGGTGTGGAGTGGTGTTGTGTTTTTAAGTTATGTTGAGTAATGAGTTAAGTTCACTTCGCGTGATGGTTTTTCCGCGAAGCACAACTTCCTCATGTATTGCAGTTCATAAGTGCTCTTATCTAATTAAAATTTGACATAAATATAAATATTTATTTCGCCAAACCCTATTAATTCCATAGAGAAAGGAGAAAGGAAAGATTGATTTCACTTTCAGCTTTCTAGATTGTAAATAGGCGTAGATAAGTCTGTTTTAGAACAAGGCACTTGTTCTAGTACACGAACTGTCATTTCAGCTGTAGACAGTGATAGCATCTTTTACAATGTTTCTGGTGAAATGCACAAGATTGCTTTCGAATCATCACTTCTCACAGTTGTTTAGAATAGAATGTAATAGTGTAATGCACTTCTTAAAGTTAATAATTATCTTTAAGAATATCAGAGATGGCAGTTTCATCGAAGAGAATATTTTGCCCGGGAATGGCTTTGCGTCGTTAGAATCTACAGTCGAGCATTTTTACATTTCTGAGGTTTTAATTAATAATCATACATTTCAATTGACATCACAAACATGGGTTTACGTTACTAGATACCTGATACATCGGGTTCTTAGTCTAATCAAGGGCTAACAAACGTACCTCGGATCCAGACTTTTGCCTTGTCCATTGAATTTTTGGTCACACAATTTTCTCACATCCGTCCATGGAGCGAGTTCAGACAAAAGTGCGGGCTTATTACATTTCTGATGAAATAGTAATTTATGTTAATTATGCACTGGCGCGAAGGCGGGTCACGTGATTTTCCCCTCCAATGGGGTTCCAAGCTTGGTCTGATGAAATCTTTCTAAGAATCCACGTCATTTGTCACTTGTTCAGTTCCAGTTTCGATGTTAAGTTTTAAGTCCCAATCTCCAATTGCGTTTGTGAAGTCAATTTCTTTTAATGTTGTTTCCTCTTTTTGCGGCATTTGTTGATAAAATGAATAATGTTGGCTGCGTTATGCCACATGTATGTTTACTAATTGTCCAGGATTCCCAGCCGTATGTTAGAACTGGTTCTATGTTGTATGCAAGAATTCTTTTTCCAGCCTCACAAGACAGAGGTTTATTGCATAGTATGTTCTTTATTTTATGTAATACACGCTTTACTTGTCCTACTCCGGTCTTATCTCTGTGATGTATCCTCCACGTGATGTTATCTATGTGATATATCCTCCAAATGATGTTATCTCTGTGATATATCTTCCATGTGATGATACCTCTGTGATATATCCTCCATGAGATACATCCTCCATGTGATGTTATCTCTGTGATACTTCTTACATATAATATCTCTGTGATATATCTACATTGTGATGTTATCTCTATGATATATCCTCAATGTGATGTTAGCTCTATAATATATTCTCCATGTGACGTTATCTCTGTGATATTCCCTCCACGTGATGCTATTTCTGTGATATATCCTCCATGTATGTTATCTCTGTGATGTATCATTATTGGCACCTTGCCGTCTTGACAGACGGTAGTTTGTGCTTCAAAAAGGCATAATAACTATTACCCAAGGTGGTAGCGAATGTGACTGATTAGGCCAATTCGCGCTGTAAATGTTCGTCCACAGTGGGTGCATGTGAACACCTGGTTATTTCCATCATTATGCACTATCCTACGTTTCACACGCTCCGCCTCCCCATAGCACAAAGCCTGGGCTAAAATATAGAGACCATGTGTTGCCCATGCAGCATGATCCCTCTCTCGGCCTGCCTAGTTCACTCCAGAGGAAAGATAACACCTATACATCTGGAACAAGACAAGCTGCAGAAGCTGCCGGATCAGCAAAGCAATGCTCTAACTGTCCGCCTGTAGGAGCTTCGATCCTAGACCAACTGCCAAACAAGACTTAGGGCCTGGTCTGCCCTGCCATGACATTTTGTCTTTACGTTGCTTTTTCTCGCACCAGTATAAGGCTTTTCCCCTCCCAATTGCGCTCTTCCGCCCGAAGCCGTTGCACAATGTGGGGTGTCGGGTTTGGTAAGCGCCGCCCAACATTCGACGCTAACAGAAAGCAGGTAGTACCGTCTACTGTCATACGGTAGCTCAGTCATTCATATATATATATATATATATATATATATATATATATATATATATATATATATATATATATATATATATATATATATATATATATATATATATATATATATATATACACACTAGCTGACCCGGCCCGGCTTCGCCCAGTCCCTGGTGGGGAGCATCTCATTTAATTCATATAAGTAGTCATATAAGTTCTCGTTCCCGTTACCGTCTGTCTGTCTGTCTGTCTGTCTGTCTGTCTGTCTGTCTGTCTGTCTGTCTGACCCGGCCCGGCATCGCCCAGTTCCTGGTGTGGAGCATCTCATTTAATTCATATAAGTAGTCATATAAGCTCCCGTTCCCGACTATCTATCTGTCTGTCTGTCTATCTGTCTGTCTGTCTGTCTGTCTGGCCCGGCCCGGCTTCGCCCAGCCCCTGATGGGGAGCATCTCATTTAATTCATATAAGTAGTCATATAAGTTCCCGTTCCCGATTGTCTGTCTGTCTGTCTGTCTGTCTGTCTTTCTGTCTGTCCCTCCCTCTCTGTCTGTCTGTCTGTCTGTCTGTCTGTCTGTCTGTCTGTCTAATCATTTATTGGTTGCAGTTAGAACAACCTTAGATAAACGAAGACCAACTTACAAAAAGCATTTGAAAGAGCACTTGAAAGATCTTTACATCTTTCCCAACAATTAACTTGGGTAAATGGAGCGGCGGCAGCAGCAGCAGCAGAAGAAGAAAAAGGAGGAGTAGGAGCTGGGAGGAGGAAGAGGGAGGTGGAGGAGGGAGGAGGAGGGAGGAGGAAGAGATAGGCGGAGAGAGGAGGAGGAGGGAAGAGGAGGGAGGAGGAGGAGTAGGGAGGAATAGGAGGGAGGAGTAGGGAGGAATAGGAGGAGGAGAGAGGAGGAGGAGGGAGGAGGAGGAAGGAGGAGGAGGAAGAGGGAGGAGGGAGGAGGAGAGAGGATGAGGAGGGAGGAGGAGAAGTGAGGAGGGGGGATGAGGAGGAGGGAGGAGGAGAGGGAGGAGGAGGAGGAGGAAGAAGAAGAAGAGGGAGGTATGAGGAAGAGGGAGGAGAAGGAGGAAGAGGGATGAGGGGGAGGACGTATGAGGAGGAGGAGGGAGGAGGAGGGAGTAGGAGGAGAGAGGAGGAGAAGGGAGGAGGAAGGAAGAGGAGTGATTAGGAGGAGAGAGGAGGGCGAGGAGGTAGGAGGAGGAAGAGGGAGGAGGGAGAAGGAGGAAGGAGGAGGAAGAGGGAGGAGGAGGGAGGAGGAGGAGAAAGAGGGAGGAGGAGGAGGGAGAGGGAGGAGGGGAAGAGGAAGAGCGTAAGAGGAGGTGGGGAGAGGAGGAGGAGGAGGATTATAACGCATATGCCTGTAGATAACTGCAGCGAAAAGGTAGGTCTGTCTATCTATCTGACCCGGCGTGGCTTCGCCCAGCTCCTGGCGGGGAGCGTCTCATTAAATTCATACAACAAAAAAATGTAACTTAAAAGAATGTCCTTCCACACACCATCCATTATTTTTAATGAAAACTGTTTTTAATCACCTACATGACTGTAGATAACTTCTTAAGCATAAAAAGATGAGTTACAATGTTATGCATTATGCATTATTTTTATGAAAACTTTGAAAATGCCTTAAAGATTGTATCATTATTTATTATAACTCATATGCCGGTACATAACTGTAGACAAAGAGTTTATAAATCTTTGAAAACGATGCAACAATATGACTATAAGGTATACAGAAAAGTTATTAAAAGTTATGCCCCTTGAACTAACTTTTCTAGAGTTAAGTCCCCTTGCTATATAGAAATTATAATGAAAAATGAAAAATTAAATAATATTAAGTAAGCAGCCGATATGTAATAAATCCTCCATGTTATGTTTTCTCTGTGAGATATCCTCCATGTTATCTTTGTGATAGATCATCCTTGTGTTGTTATCTTTGTGATACATCCTCTATGTGATATATCCTCCATGTGGCCGAGTGGCTAGAATGTTGGATTCTCTTTCGGGAGACCCGGGTTCGAATCCTTGGTCAGGTGTGGATTTGTTGTTTTTTTCTGTCGGGGAAAAAACAAAACAATACACACACCCTAACCTGCACAGTTCGCTGCGACTGCAATAGCCAGGTGGCTTTAATTCCCCAGTCTCAAGAACACCCCCTCCACCCCCCCCCCCCCCCCAGGGCCATACACCGCAAGGTACTATAATAAACAGTAAATGACAGACAGACAGACAGATGTTACCTCTGTGACATATCCTTCATGTGATACATCCTCCAATAATGTTTCTCTGTGATATATCCTCTATGAGATGTTATCTCTGTGATATGTATTATATATTATGTTATCTCAGTGATATATCCTCTGTTTCGTATTATCGCTTTGATGTATCCTCCATGTGATGTTATCTCTGTGATAATCCTCCATGTGATATACCCTTCATGTGATATCCCTGTGGTTTATCCATCATGTGACATATCCTCCATGTCATATTATCTATGTGCTACATCTTCCATATGAGGTTATCTCTGTGATATATTCTCCGTCTTATATTATCTCTGTGATATATCCTTCACGTGATGTTATCTCTACAATACATCCTCCATGTGATGTTATCTCTGTGATATATCCTCCTTGTGATGTTATCTCTGTGATACATCTTCCATGTGATGTTACCTCTGTGATATATCCTCCATGTGATGTTACCTCTGTGATATATCCTCCATGTGATGTTACCTCTGTGATATATCCTCCATGTGATGTTATCTCTGTGATATATCCTCCTTGTGATGTTATCTCTGTGATATATCTTCCATGTGATGTTATCTCTGCGATACATCCTCCATGTGATATATCCTCCGTGTGATGCTATCTCTGCGATACATCCTCCATGCGTAGATCAACATGGCCGAATGGATAAGAACGCGTGTTTTTAATTAAACATCTGGTGTTATAATGCCGAGGTAAGCGGTTCAACTCCTACACCGGACAGTTGGAGTAAAAATATTGGCCTATCGTCCTTGGCTTGGGGACATTAATTCCAAGTACCACTGTAGTCGAAGTGGGTTCACCTGATGGTGAGGGACACTGTTAATAGGGAAATAGTGTGTATGGACTACGCTTGAGTTTAAAGCACAAAACGCACCAAAAAAAAAACGTGATGAAGTGTGTATAAAGTATGTAATGTATGAATTGGGTATGAAGTATGCACTCTATGAAGTGGCTATGTCTCCACAGAATCGCCCCATACTCTATATGTTATGTTATATTTTGTGCCATTAAATGGTGTCATGTTGGTGGCAACGGATGCCAGACGTTTGACATCTGAAATCCGTTACGTCTCAAGCTATGGGAGACGCCGAGTTTTCCCTGACACCACCAGTGCTGCTGCTGCTGTCACGCTGATGTTGACATGCTGCTGTCACGCTGATGTTGACATGCTGCTGTTGACATGCTGCTGCTGTCACGCTGATGTTGATATGCTGCTGTTGACATGTTGCTGTTGACATGCTGCTGTTGACATGCTGCTGTTGACATGTTGCTGTTGACATGCTGCTGTTGACATGTTGCTATTGACATGCTGCTGTTGACATGCTATTGCTGTCACTCTACTGTTGACATGTTGCTGTCATGCTGCTGTTGACATGCTGCTGTTGACATGCTGCTGCTGTCACGCTACTGTTGACATGCTGCTGTCATGCTGCTGTCATGCTTCTGTTGACATGCTGCTGTTGACATGCTGCTGTTGACATGCTGCTGATGACATGCTGCTGATGACATGCTGCTGATGACATGCTGCTGCTGTCACGCTACTGTTGACATGCTGCTGTCACGCTACTGTTGACATGGTGCTGCCACGCTACTGTTGACATGCTGCTGTCACGCTACTGTTGACATGTTGTTGACATGCTGCTGTTGACATGCTACTGTTGATATGCTATTGCTGTCATGCTGTTGTTGGTATGCTGCTGTCATGCTGCTGTTGACATGCTGCTGTTGACATGCTATTGCTGTCACTCTACTGTTGACATGTTGCTGTCATGTTGCTGTTGACATGCTGCTGTCATGCTGTTGTTGGTATGCTGCTGTCATGCTGCTGTTGACATGTTGCTATTGACATGTTGCTATTGACATGCTGCTGTTAACATGTTGATGTTGACATGGTGCTGTTGACATGTTGCTGTTGACATGCCGCTGCTGTCACGCTGATGTTGACATGTTGCTATTGACATGCTGCTGCTGTCACGCTGATGTTGACATGCTGCTGTTGACATGTTGCTGTTGACATGTTGCTATTGACATGCTGCTGCTGTCACGCTGATGTTGACATGCTGCTGTTGACATGTTGATGTTGACATGTTGCTGTTTACATGTTGCTGTTGACATGCTGCTGCTGTCACGCTGCTGCTGTTACGCTGATGTTGACGTGTTGCTGTTGACATGTTGCTGCTGTCACGCTGATGTTGACATGTTGCTGTTGACATGTTGCTGTTGACATGCTGCTGCTGTCACGCTGATGTTGACATGGTGCTGTTGACATGCTGCTGTCGACATGTTGCTTTTGACATGCTGCTGTTGACATGCTGCTGTTGACATGCTGCTGCTCTCACGCTACTGTTGACATGCTGCTGTCATGCTTCTGTCATGCTTCTGTTGACATGCTGTTGACATGCTGCTGTTGACATGCTGCTGTTGACATGCTGCTGATGACATGCTGTTGATGACATGCTGCTGCTGTCACGCTACTGTTGACATGCTGCTGTCACGCTACTGTTGACATGCTGCTGTCACGCTACTGTTGACATGTTGCTGTTGACATGCTACTGTTGACGTGCTGCTTTTGACATGCTGCTGTTGACATGTTGCTGTTGACATGCTGCTGCTGTTATGCTGCTATTCGCATGCTGTTGACATGCTGCTGTCATGCTGCTGTTGACATGCTGCTGTTGATATGCTGTTGCTTTCACGCTGCTGTTGACATGCTGCTGTCATGCTGCTGTAGACGTGATGCTGTTGACATGCTGCTGTTAACATACTGTTGCTGTCACTCTACTGTTGACATGCTGCTGTTGACATGCTGCTGTTGACATGCTGCTGTTGACATGCTGCTGCTGTCACGCTACTGTTGACATGCTGCTGTCACGCTACTGTTGACATGCTGCCGTTACGCTACTGTTGACATGCTGCTGTCACGCTACTGTTGACATGCTTCTGTCATGCTTCTGTTGACATGCTACTGTTTACGTGCTGCTTTTGACATGCTGCTGTTGACATGCTGCTGTTCAAATGCTGCTGTTGACATGCTGCTGTTGACATGCTGCTGTTGACATGCTGCTGTTGACATGCTGCTTTTGACATGCTGCTGTTGAAATGCTGGTGTTTAAATGCTGCTGTTGAAATGCTGCTGTTGACATGCTGCTGTTGACATGCTGCTGTTGACATGCTGCTGTTGAAATGCTGCTGTTGAAATGCTGCTGTTGAAATGCTGCTGTTGAAATGCTGCTGTTGACATGCTGCTGTTGACATGCTGCTGTTGACATGCTGCTTTTGACATGCTGCTGTTGACATGCTGCTTTTGACATGCTGCGGTTGACATGCTGCTGTTGACATGCTGCTGTCATGCTGCTGTTGAAATGCTGCTGTTGACATGCTGCTGTTGACATGCTACCTTTATTATCATGCTGTACTAGTTACTTTGCCGGTCTCCCTGATCTAGGGGTTACACGACTTACTCCGTAATCCCGTATACTCTCGTGAGTAACGTGATGTGCACGAGAATCGGTAGCTCAGAGAGCAATGGCAAACTACTGAACTAGTTACTTTATTTATATATTTTTCTTCTTCTTCTTCTTCTTCTTCTTCTTCTTCTTCTTCTTCTTCTTCTTCTTCTTCTTCTTCTTCTTCTTCTTCTTCTTTCTTTCTTTCTTTCTTTCTTTCTTCTTCATACACCTTGAGAAGTCAAGATTAAACTATCCAAAGACAGCGGCTGTCAATGTTCAGCTTGTTGACATCTCAGGAGAATGTGTCGTCAAATAGAAGGAGTGTAGACCAAAACAGTTTTCTCGGTTCTGTATATGTTGGACAAGCCCTTTTGTTAGTTCAAAACCAATCGTCGTTGCCCTTAGCGGGGCGCGACTTTCCTACTGGTGATTCTGATTAACTTTGTGATAATCGCATGGCCTTACGTGCCAACGACGCATCTTTCAAATGCCTGCCCTATCAAATGTCGATGGTACGTGACATGCCTACAATGTTTGTAACGGGTAACGGGAAATAGGGTTCGATTCCGGACAGGAGCATGAGAAACGGCTACCACATCCATGGAAGGCAGCAGGCGCGCAACTTACCCACTCCCGGCACGGGGAGGTAGTGACGAAAAATAACAATACCGGACTCTATCGAGGCCCCGTAATTGGAATGAGTACACTTTAAATTCTTTAATGAGGGTCTACTGGAGGGCAACCAGACTGTGAATCGGTTTCCTTGCTCTATCGTCTGTAAAGACGTTAAGGGGCCACTACATGCTTGGGTCCAGACACTTAGTCTACGACTCTCAGCTGAGGGATATGGCTGAACGCCCCTAAGTCAAAGTCCCGGGATATGAGGGCCTGGCAGTTACTCATTTTCGGCTGCATGGAGGTGTGATGCTGAGCCGGAAGCATCTGCAGCCTATCTTGTTCCAGACGTGCTGGTCATCCTTTCCTCTGAAGTAAACAAGGCAAGGCCGAGAGAGGAATCATGCGGCATGGGCAACATACTTTCTCTGAATCCAAGCCCAGGTATTGTGCGATGGAGTTTTAGATCCAGTTCACATACTTTCGTCTGTAAAAAAGGCAAGGTGCCACTGTTCCACAGTGGCATGTATCAGTGTCTCCTATCTTTGGTTTACTAAACATGTATGCATTTGTGGAATACAATATGAAACATCTGCTGTTATCTGAACAGCGCAGATATTAAGTTTTACATTTGATCTTACCTTAATTACTACCGGGTGTTTGTAAAGTCTTACTACACTGTGTATGTTGAACAAATTTGAAAAAGAAATGAAGTACATGATGTCATCAAAAAGTGTGCTCCACAGTCTATCGTAAAGCAATATGCAGTGAATGGCTGAATTCTGCTGGAGTAATTCTTTGCACTCCAAACAGAATAGTGTTGTGTTGTCAACGGAAGAAAGCATTTGTTGGGTTGAACAAGTGTTTCGAAATGGCAGTGTACAGTGAAATCCGCGGTGTACATTTCTGTTGTTACTAATTTTATGCATTTTAGCACATTTTTGGTTGTTTGTAGTGTGAACTGATTGTTCAGAAACATGGTGGCCGTTAGCCGGTCTCCGAAATGACTTGGTTGTCATATGCAAAATGTGTGGCTGCTGGTTCTCTAGTGACTGCCGCTTCCTTCGATGATGAATTGTATATTTCGTGGCGGACTTGTGTGTTGGCATTCTGGCAACAGTATTATGCATAGTATACCTACCTGTCCGAACTGTTGGTTTGTCGAGACTCCCTCCTGTCTGTTCCAACTTTCACATGTGGCAGTGAGGAGCATTTTGTGTGATATTCATTGGCACAGGAAGGGAGCATAATAGGGTGACCCTTTGCAGTGACGTTGGAACCGTGATTAACTAACTAACTAAATAAGACCGTTACTGGCTGCTTGACTTTATTGGTTGCTTGACTTTACTGGTTGCTTGACATCATAACATCTGATGGGAGATGCCTTGAAGAGATTAGAACAAGAATTGCCATTGCGAAGGTAGCCTTTTGCAAGATGAAAAACATACTGACCAATAAAAAGATATCAATTGAAACGAGAAAAAGAGTGTTGAAGTGCTACATAGAACCTGTACTTTTGTATAGGATGTGAAGGGTGGACAACGAGCAGACACGCTGAAAAACATCCGATGGCTGTGGAAATGTTGTTTCTGAGGAAAATGCAAAAATACCATGGACAGACAGATAAACCAATTAACAAGTCCTTCAAGAAACAAATGAAGATCGTAAACTGAATAGAGTCATTAGACGTAGACAGTCAAAATTGTGTGGGCATGTTATGAGAAGAAATGACTTGGAGAAATTGGTGACAACTGGCAAGATCGAAGGGAAGAGACCAAGGGGAAGACCGAGAAGTAAATACCTGGATGGCTTGGCACGTGGCATGGTCGAGGCAGGAACACGGAGCTGATCCACGACTCTGGTGATCGAGTAAGATGGCAGAACATAACCGCCCACGCTTTTCGGCATGAGACATGATGGATGATGGATCGATGCCTTTACTGGTTGCTGGACTAAAATGGTCGCTGGACTTACTGGCTGTTGGACTTTACTGGTTGATGGACTCTACTGGTCGCTGGACTTTCCTGATTGATGGACTCTACTGGTCGCTGGACTTTACTGATTGATGGACTCTACTGGTCGCTGGACTTTCCTGATTGATGGACTCTACTGGTCGCTGGACTCTACTGGTCGCTGAACTTTACTGATTGATGGACTCTACAGGTTGATGAACTCTACTGGTTGCTTGACTTCACTGGTTACCTGACTTTATTGGTTGCTGATCTTCACTGGTTGTTGGAATTTACTGGTGGTTGTTTGATTTTACTGGTTGCTTTACTTTACTGTATGGTAGACACAGGGTATTCGAGACTCATTACAACCTACCTTTAATGTGGAGACGGCAGTTGAGGATGTTATTATGATTATATGTGTATATGATTATATTATATGATTATATGTAGGTGAATAAACTGTTATGATATGTAAACACTGTGAGATTAAAACCAAAGATTTTCAACTGTGGATAAGCAGACAACGATGATGAATATCATGGCGGGGGTGATACCGGGAAACAGACAGACGTTGAAGAAAACAAGACCGAATAAGATCAGAGTGATACCATGAAGGTACTTATGTCGTGTAGAGACACAGGATCCTTTTTACAGGATGTGCTGAAGTGACAATTAAAGGCGAAATGTGCAAGTGGACGTCAACGGTACACGTGGGTAAATCACATCTTTGGGTTAACTTAAAGGTACAACCTGAAGACGCAGGCTACACGCTTTGGCGAGGCAGTCGATCTTATTTCCCGAGATGACATTTAGCGTTGGTGATGATGTTTTCAATATCTGTTATAATTGTAATGTTAGTTAGTTAGTTAGTAACCGTTCCAACTTCTCGCTATAGGGTTGCCCCATTATGCTCTGTTCCTGTACGAGTAAATATAACACATAATGTTCCTTACTGCCCCATGTGAAACATGGAACAGACAGTAGTCTCGACAATCCAACAACCCGCACAGGTATTCTATGCATAATGCCATTGCCAACACAAAAGTCCGCCACGAAAAATTCAGTTCATCGTCGATGGAAGCGGCAATGTTTGTATACCGACTCATATTCCCATTTTAATGTTGTTCATATGCATTATAATATTGTAATTGTTTGTATGTTTGTTGGTAACTTTGCTTTGATCGTTGCCACGTTTCACGGTTATGTCTCATTCATTTATTCAGTAGCATGTCCTTTGCAGAACCTCGCTCCCATAACAATCTTCCGGAAAACCTCTCGATCATAAGCAAGTTGTCCCGCGTCCGATACACCCATCTGGAGATCATCCGCCACATCCTGCACCCATCTTGTCTTTGGCCTTCCTCTTCATCTCTTCCCAGTCATATACTCCTTCATTTTTGTTCTCTCCAAACTTTCGTGACGTTTCAAGTGACCAACATATTTAAATTTTCTTTGTTGTATTGTCTTTACTTTTGTTTTTGTTTCTCGCACATCCTTTACGGGACATCGCTGTCAACATCAGCATCTTTCAGCTGATTGTTGATTTCTTGGCATGATTACGCTCACTAGTTTGTCATTGCTTTCTGAGCGACCGGCTCACATACCCCGTAAGTTACCGACGCGGAGAGAACCGCTACCAATTCTCACACACATCACGTTAGTGACGAGAGTATACGGGATTACGGAGAAAGTCGTGTAACCCTTAGACCAGAGAAACCGGCATCGTCTTTAATAGCCAACCTTTTGTGTCTACAAAGAAGAAAAACAAATTACCGATCTAGTTATTGGAGGCGACCTTAATCTGAGGCGGACATTATTAGCCAGCGTTCTTACCCGGCGCTGCTGTAAACTCATCAACATGTCATTTATATTCATACAATTCCCTGCTTCAATTTACCTTTTCTCTGGTCCTATTTCGCCACATACACAAGAAAAATGTATTTTCCCGTCAGTCGGCCACATTCAAAGGAATACATTTGACTGAATCTGCCACGAAGGAAGGTGAGATAATTCGATATCGAACCGAATCTTCAGTATTATTCTGTTTCTTGTCTGCAGCCGAAAGTTATCTGGTTATGTAGGTCCGCGCAACCGGTAATTTTCACTTAAAGGCAACCTAAAAGCTATTGCTCTGGCTAAAAGCAACACTTCGGTCGGATCACATTGTTTCGATGTTTTACTTGCCTTCTTATTAGATTTTTTTTTTTTTAATCTTAAGTAATTAATTACCAAAAATGGTTACAGAATGAAATAAATTAAAAGACAAATATCTATTGCTCTTCAAAAACTAAAACTGAATAAATTGGGGTATGGGGCAGATTTTATAGTATAAAAATTTTTTTTTTTTTTTTTTTAAATTTTGGAGAGAATAATAATGGAGGGGTATATGCCCGGGAAGAGTGGAAGAGGAAAGCCACAGAGAAGATGGATGCAGACATCGGCAGATGGGTGTATGGGACGCGGGACACCTTGCTTATGACCCAGAGGTTTTCCGGAAATTTGTTATGGGAGCCAGGTTCTGCAAAGGACATGCTACTGAATGAATGAATGAATGAATGAATGAATGAATGAATGAATGAATAGTTCTTGAGCTTACGCCACATTTAGCTTCTAAATTTGAAAGAAAAGATGCTGCCTCACCTGCTCGAGTAGCTTGTCTCTGCTAAATGGCTGCAGCTAAAGATTCTTCGTTGTCTCTGCCGAATGGCTGCAGCTAAAGATTCTTCGTTGTCTCTGCCGAATGGCTGCAGCTAAAGATTCTTCGTTGTCTCTGCCGAATGGCTGCAGCTAAAGATTCTTCGTTGTCTCTGCCGAATGGCTGCAGCTAAAGATTCTTCGTTGTCTCTGCCGAATGGCTGCAGCTAAAGATTCTTCGTAGTCTCTGCCGAATCGCCGCAGCTAAAGATACTTCGTTGTCTCTGCCGAATGGCTGCAGCTAGAGATTCTTCGCTGTCTCTGCCGAATGGCTGCAGCTAAAGATTCTTCGTTGTCTCTGCCGAATGGCTGCAGCTAAAGATTCTTCGTAGTCTCTGCCGAATCGCCGCAGCTAAAGATACTTCGTTGTCTCTGCCGAATGGCTGCAGCTAAAGATTCTTCGCTGTCTCTGCCGAATCGCCGCAGCTAAAGATACTTCGTTGTCTCTGCCGAATGGCTGCAGCTAAAGATTCTTCGCTGTCTCTGCCGAATGGCTGCAGCTAAAGATTCTTCGTTGTCTCTGCCGAATGGCTGCAGCTAAAGATTCTTCGTTGTCTTTGCCGAATAGCTGCAGCTAAAGATTCTTCGTTGTCTCTGCCGAATGGCTGCAGCTAAAGATTCTTCGTTGTCTCTGCCGAATGGCTGCAGCTAAAGATTCTTTGTTGTCTCTGCCGAATGGCTGCAGCTAAAGATTCTTCGTTGTCTTTGAGTTTGTTGTATAGCCTCTTCTACTGCTTCGTCTTACTTCTTGTCGATTTCTGTTTGCTCTCTTTAGAAAAGGCACGGAAATCTGGCAATGTGTCATCTTCAATAAGCTCTCCCCCTCCCAATAATGTAAGGAGAAGACAGTTTTGTGGTGAACGATGGCAGGTAAAAGGTCAACATCTGTGTCACTGTGTGGGCGTGCAACATCACTTCTTAAATATATGGTGATTGTGTTCGTTACCGGTGCTCTCATTATGTTTGACAAGGACCGTGTGCAGAAAGCACTTCGTAACATAATATAGGGTGTGTTTTTAATGACTGTACAGTGTTTGAAAATATTGCCAGTCCAAGTTTTGTATTCTCCCTCTGTAAAGTCCAGATAAATACAAAACTTGGACCGGAATATTTTCGAACACACACAGTGATTAAAAATACACCCTATGTATACAACAGGTAGAAGTAGATTATGTTTTGAAGTTGTTTCTTTAGTGCCGGCTCCGCGGCGAAGAGGTTACATTTGCAGTTTGTCGCAATCCCGCATACCGTGTTCGAATCACGGCTGCGTGCGATTTCTCAGCAGACAGCCTTGCGTTAGTTCCCATGCAAAGGTTTGTGTGCCGGCTGTTAAGAAAGCAATGGCAAACTACTGAACGTAAACTTGCCAAGATATCACAAACAGCCAAAAATCCTGGGGTTTACTGCGGCGTCTGGCAAAGGATATTCAACTAACTTTAATGGCATTATATAACCATGAAGCAGAAGCTTTGCAGAACGGATACAGAACTGGGAGACTCACCATGACAACTGCCAGGGTCGTGAGAAAGAAATCTGGTCGTCCAGCCTCATTATGCTGTGATCCTGTATATGTGACGCCCTTCGACTTCTCACCATTACTTAAGCTGCCAATAGAACTTCTGTTACTACAGGACACAACTCCTCGCAACGCCAGGCTTCACACAGCGCACGGCCATATTAGAAACCCTTTAGGAAAGACGAGTCTTTTAATAAAATATATCTTTAACATTCCCCCACGACACCAACGTCCTGTCTCTTTATCTGGCTTAAAAGAAGCCAGGTGTTTTAATGCTGTCTTTCTTAGTCCTCACTCTCTCATTCCTCCCCCCCCCCTCTCTCTCTCTCTCTCTCTCCCTCTCTCGCCTCCTCTCTATCTATCACACACACGCACACACACACCCACACACACACACACTCACTCACTCACTCACACACATCACTCGCACAAGATACCAATGAGAGACAGGAAGCAGGCAGTAGACAACGTATCTGGTCTAGGAATACATCAAACGTACTCGTCTCTGTGATCTACTCAACAAACCGGCGCTCCACTGACAGGTAGTGTCACTTCTCTTGACTTGTCAACCAGTCCCAGGAGTTGCAAAAACGCAAACAAGAATAATGTTCTCTGTTAAGTCAAAGATAATAGCACATCACTGTTAAGTGAAAGATGATACATCACTTTAAAGTCAAAGATAGTAACAAATCATTGTGAAATCAAATGTAATAACAAATCATACTCACGTCAAAGATAATGCACGATAAGATCGTGGTATAATGACTGTACACCGGGATCGTGGTAAAATGACAGAACACTGGGATCGAGGTACAGAGATAGTTGACCGTGAGATCATCGTAAAATGATGACCCGGAATAGATATTGGCTACAATAGAGGGGATAGAATGGGATAATAATAATTTTCCAGAATAGCTAGTGGCTTCAGTAAACGAGAAAGAATGGGAAATAATGTCCCTAGAATTCTCATAAATGACACAGTGAGAAACGTCCTCGCATGTTAAAAACCATGTACAGGGCGATGATACCCCTTCATAATCCTCTGTTGCCGGCCTCTCATCGGTCGGTTGTCTCGTCTGGGCGGGGTGGCTCAGATAGATGCCCACCAACTGTAACCCGCGAAGGCCAGGAACGAAAGTGATCTGCTTGCCACTTCATCCGTGGGTAGCCTGCGGACCACGAACCAGCCTGGGAAGGAAAGGATGGCAACATAAGAGGACAAGTGTGCAAGTTTCACCCGTGTAGCTTATCTCGGCTGATGGGAATCCACAGGTGTAAGTCCAATATTGCACTGTCCTGGCTACATTTAAAAATCGGTTGGGGTGCTGCAAGAATCTCCAAACTGAGAGGGAAGACTAGGATAAATTTCAGTCAGGTAGTGAACAATTAGTATTGTCACTCTTCGCGGGCTGTTGAACGAGGGGACGGAGCGGGTATAGGAATGTCCCGAGTGCAGTGATGTCGTTTCTTAGCTCAACTCAACTCTAAGTTCGATTACTGTTGTGATTGCCATGTCTTATTATTCAGAAATGTGTTCACTATTTGTATAATATGTATATACTAAACAACGAGTTCGCTATTTGTATATTATTTATATACTGAACTATATATTCATTGTGTGAATTTAAGGCGTCTGTGTTTAAATATTTATATTGCGTCTGCCGACTCATATCTCACAGATAACAACAACTATAACCGCCTCAATCTTATGGAGCCCACAGGAGCCCTGGCTGAGTGCGGATTACACTGGATATGTTACTGTAGGCCGAGTACTTCCACACCCCACACCCGCCATGAGAGACGTATATCAGCCTTGTCTGACATGGTCATGGTACCCCTGGGGGGTAGCCAGTAGACACACTGGTAGGTCGTGGCAAATTGACGCCGTTGTTTGTGGAATATGGGCAAGATAAGTGGCGGAATGTTGACGCGGTTGTTCGAGGAATATTGACAGGGTAGGTCAATTAATTTTGACAGAATAAGTCACGGATTGTTGACGCGGTTGTTCATGGAATATCGATAGTCGAAGTTTCGGAATATTTACATGGCAGGTCATGGAATAATTACAGGAAAAGTCACGGAATGTTGACATGGTTGTTCGAGGAATATTGATAGTCGAAGTGTTGAAATATTGATTGGGCATGTGACGGAATATTGGTAGGGTAGGTCATGGAATATTGACAGGGTAGGTGACGGGATATTGACAGGGTGGGCTATTTGCACGACGGGTGACGGAAAGATTCGAAGATTTCATTCACCTCTAGTTTATTGTTAAGCATTATTTCTGCCAGTTTGCCGATTGTAGAAGTTAATGAAATGGGTCTCCAGCCGTTTAGAACATGCCCTGTCTATCCTTGTTGTAATTTTAGGTTGACAAGGCAGTCTTCAAAATGCCTTTGATGAAACTTATATGTGTGGTTTACCCTTTAACTTCAAGAAACTTTATCTTTTAATTGTAGACCTATCTTGTTCAGTGACTTTTGTTGATTTAGTTTTCTTTGGAATGTAAACAAAGAACAAATTCCGTAACAGGAACGTGCTGAGGCTGTCTCAAGAGTTATGACTACCGTGACATTCTTTGAACGCTTGAGTGCACGAAGGAATACGTCAGTCTTTCCCTCTCGTAGCGAACGCCGAGAACTGATATTCAACCCTCGTCCGACTATAGTGATGACATTGTCAGAGTGATGTTCTAACCATGACTCCTGTAATTCATGAAGTGTGGAGTAAACATCACAGAGTTGTCTGTGCTTTATGGGCATGAGTTTGTTTCGATTGTCGGGACTTTGCTGTGCTTTCATAACTTTGCTGTGCTTTCATTACTTTGCTGTGCTTTTCATACTTTGCTGTGCTTTTCATTACTTTGCTGTGCTTTTCAAGACTTTGCTTGGTGTATTCCTGCTGATCTCTGAAGTAAGTAATTTGAAGGCGTTGGTCTGTCTGCGTTGAACAACAGGACACTGCCAGAGGCTTGCCGTGGCTTAGGGTTATGTTGTTTACTTAGTCTTGTCAGATTATTGAATAGTTGTAAAACCCGTTTCCCTTCAGTTCTGAGGGTGGGTTATTGCAAATATAAAACTGTGTCTTCCTTTCATATAGTTTTACAGATGTTCATTCCTTATAGATGCTGACAGTGTTTGTTACTATTTTATTTTCTAAGTAATTCTATACATAATTGGTTCCTTGTTGTTTCCTAAGGACTCTATACATAATTATGTTCCTAGTTTTTTTTTCTAAAGACTCCTATACATATCTGTTTCCTTTGTTTTTCAAAGGACTCCTATTCATAATTGGTTCCTTTTTTTCTGAATACTCCTATACATAATTTGTTTCTTTTTTCAAAGGACTTCTACACATAATTGGTTCCAGAGGCTGTTGCCCTGCTCCCAACAACCTTCCGTGCTCACCTGGTCTGCGGACTGTTGCAGGATATGGGACTTATTACATGCTACGAACATACATTATTCCTTAGTTTCTTGATTGCCGAGATGTGCCATGATCTATTGATTTCATGCGTTAAGATGTTGTGTATCTCGTGAGTTTCAACTGAATGTTAAACACAGCAAATGGTAATCTGAAATTAATCGGCCTGCCATAAGTTACATAGAACAGGGTTAAGACTAGTTTATGGAGAAATTAACAAATATATTACGGGACACACGGACAGAGTTAAAAAGGGTGTCCGGTGTACTGAGAAACTAATGCTCGAATCAAAAGTTACAATGGACAGAGTTAAGAAAATTAATTTATGGAGAAACTAATGCATGTGTGAGAAGTTATTTGGATATAGTTAAAAGGAGTGTGCAATGGTAATGTATTGAGGAACTTATGAACGCATCACGAGTTCCGTGGAACAGAAACACTTCACTGAACTTGTTAACAGCAAGAATAGAAGATAGGGGGAACTTTCACATGGCTACATTATATATGCGTATCGCACGCACACTCCCCATTGTCATCTGACGAATGCGACTACGAGCCAGAATTAGCAGGTCAGTGGTAATCACAAAATCACTTCATGGTTGTTCCGACTAAATTGGCATTGATTACCAGGTCTCATTATTATCTTCACTGGTACGTATTAATCACTTGTGAGCTATGGAATAACCGTAATCAGCTTTTAGTGTCGGTGGGAAAAGGGCAGACGCACACGAGAGTCATCGATTTACTTGTCTCAAGTATCGTTAGTTTTTGCGCTCTTTCGTTTAGTACTCATTTGAAGCCAATGTTTTATCGGTATTACGAATATCGAGTAGTCGAATCCAGCGACTTGCAGCACGGTGCTGAGTTCAATAATACCGTATTATATTTCGACAATTTGGAATATAATCTATCGATTTCGACTGCTAGAAGAATCTGAAGTCTCAGAGAACCGCAGCTCAAAAAGTTAATGTGAAGACTCGCTACACAAAAGGTCGATGCTTTGTGTTTAACCAAGAAATATAAATATAAAATCCGTTCTAAAATATCTACAACTATTTTTACCATTACTTTACTACTGTGTTAAAAATGTGCAACATACGAAATAAATATCTAGTAAGGCAAAAAGCTGTGGATAGGCGTGATCACCAACGCCACACGATATGGACTATAAGAAGATTGACAGTAGACGAGACAGACGGCTGTGTACAGACGTGATCACCAACGTTACACAGCATGGACTATAAGAAGATTGACAGTACGCAAGACAGAAGGCAGTGGAAAGACGTGATCACCAACGTTACACAGCATGGACTATAAGAAGATTGACAGTACGCAAGACAGAAGGCAGTGGGAAGACGTGATCACCAGCGCCACATGGCATGGACTGTAAGAAGATTGACAGTACACAAGACAGAAGGCAGTGGGAAGACGTGATCACCAGCGCCACATGGCATGGACTATAAGAAGATTGACAGTACGCAAGACAGAAGGCAGTGGGAAGACGTGATCACCAGCGCCACATGGCATGGACTGTAAGAAGATTGACAGTACACAAGACAGAAGGCAGTGGGAAGACGTGATCACCAGCGCCACATGGCATGGACTGTAAGAAGATTGACAGTACACAAGACAGAAGGCAGTGGGAAGACGTGATCACCAGCGCCACATGGCATGGACTGTAAAAGATTGACAGTACACAAGACAGAAGGCAGTGGGAAGACGTGATCACCAGCGCCACATGGCATGGACTGTAAGAAGACTGACAGTACACAAGACAGAAGGCAGTGGGAAGACGTGATCACCAGCCCACATGGCATGGACTGTAAGAAGATTGACAGTACACAAGACAGAAGGCAGTGGGAAGACGTGATCACCAGCGCCACATGGCATGGACTGTAAGAAGATTGACAGTACACAAGACAGAAGGCAGTGGGAAGACGTGATCACCAGCGCCACATGGCATGGACTGTAAGAAGATTGACAGTACACAAGACAGAAGGCAGTGGGAAGACGTGATCACCAGCGCCACATGGCATGGACTGTAAGAAGATTGACAGTACACAAGACAGAAGGCAGTGGGAAGACGTGATCACCAGCGCCACATGGCATGGACTGTAAGAAGATTGACAGTACACAAGACAGAAGGCAGTGGGAAGACGTGATCACCAGCCCACATGCATGGACTGTAAGAAGATTGACAGTACACAAGACAGAAGGCAGTGGGAAGACGTGATCACCAGCGCCACATGGCATGGACTGTAAGAAGATTGACAGTACACAAGACAGAAGGCAGTGGGAAGACGTGATCACCAGCGCCACATGGCATGGACTGTAAGAAGATTGACAGTACACAAGACAGAAGGCAGTGGGAAGACGTGATCACCAACGCCACATGGCATGGACTGTAAGAAGAAAAAGAAGTAAACACAAAGAACCATTATACACACCTAGATGCGCATTGGGCATATGGTGCTAAAGTCATATTTGTGTAGGCCAAGGGCACTCGGTGGGTGTGATCAGTATCACACCAGCTGCCTTTACATCCCACGATATTTCCTGGTACCTAATTTAGGCTGGGTCGACCTGGGATCCCAAGCCAGTTTTAAACATCCGAATCCGCCCTGATGCGAATCGAATCCATGACCAGCGGGACCGCGACGAGCGTTTATCCATTACAATACCACCGTCTAGCCACCACACTATCGCCGTATGGCCATTATTACATTACTGCCGTCTAGCCACCACACTACCGCCGTCTAACCGCCACACTACCGCCGTCTAGCCACCACACTAACCACCGTATAGCCACCACACTACCGTCATTTCCCAGAGGTTCTGGTCGACAGTCGTCACTCAGAGGTAAAGCAATACGGACATATAATCAAATTGCAATAGGCACTATAAGTATTGGAACTCTTCGCTGGCTGTTGATGAGGAAACTGAACGCTTATGGGAATGCCTTGAGTGCAGTGATGTCGGTTCTGGACTCAACTCAACTCTATTCCCTATATAGAAATAAAACAGATGATCCCTACAGTTTCCAGCCATGGATCTATGTTGTGATAGCGCCATGTCATTGTGTTAACCGAGAGCAAGGGGGCATAGGTAACCAGTCCTCACCTCATGTTGGCAAGCGACGAGCCCAGGGTCGACCCGTGTCCGGTCGTGCACATGACATTACCATAGCAGTCCGCTATCACCGTATTGCACGCTACAAGATACACCGCATTGCACGCTACAAGAGACGCCGCATTGCACGCTACAAGACACAACGCATTGCACGCTACAAGATACACCGCATTGCACGCTACAAGATACACCGCATTGTACGCTACAAGATACACCGCATTGTACGCTACAAGATACACCGCATTGCACGCTACAAGATACACCACATTGCACGCTACAAAATACTTCGCATTGCACGCTACAAGATACACCGCATTGCTCTCTACACAACACTTCGCATTACACGCTACAAGACACACCGCATTGCACGCTACAAGACACAACGCAATGCACGCTACAAGACACAACGCATTGCACGCTACAAGATACACCGCATTGCACGCTACAAGACACAACGAATTGCACGCTACTAGATACACCTTAGTGCACGCTGTAAGACACACCGCATTGCACGCTACAAGACATACCGCATTGCACACTACAAGACACACCGCAGTGCACGCTACAAGACACACCGCAGTTCACGCTACAAGACAAATAAGACTGCACGCTACACGAGACTATAAATTGCACGCTGCAAGACACCACCGACTGCACACTATAAGACAAACCAGACAACATTTTAGTTTTTTTTAGTTTTAGTCGTTGGATCAACATCACGGCACACGGTTTAACCCATAAGTGCTCCGTTTTCCTCCTAACTCAAATCTGAGTTTGGAGAAACTCAGCTCAATGCACGAACTCCGTTGCCATCGACGAGGATCCTGAAATGTTTTGGGCAGATTTTTAACTCGAAATTTTTTCTTCCCGGGCAGCGCCGTTAGGCTACTCTTTTTCGATTTCCAACTGTCAAGGGATGTTTTACGTGCGCAACAATACACACGGGCGTCCGATCTCACTACCCAGAGACCAGGGGAAATTATTGGAAGTCCAGGTGGCTTTTTTAAAATAAATCCTGGTCCTCACCGGGGCCTGAACCCGGGACCTCCAGCACTCGAGGCGGACACCATACCTCGAGACCACTCAGCCCCCTTCTCTGCCAGACAACATGCTACAAGACACTACAGATTGCACGCTACAAGACACTCTAGACTGCACGCTGCAAGACACTACAGACTGCACGCTACAAATCACTACAGGCTCCACGATACAAGACACTACAAATTGCACGCTACAACACTTTACAGAATGCACGCTACAAGAGACTACAAAATACACGCTACAAGACACTGCAAATTGCACGCTACAAGACACTACAGATAGCACGCTATAAGTCACTACAAATTGCACGCTACAAAAGTTTACAGACTGCACGCTACAAGAGACTACAGACTGCACTCTACAAGACACTACAGATTGCACGCTACAAGACACTACAGATTGCACGCTACAAGACATTACACATTGCATGCTACAAGACACTACAGACTGCACGCTACAAGACACTACAAATTGCACGCTACAAGACACTACAGATTACACGCTATAAGACACAACAGATTGAACGCTACGAGACATATCAGAAACACCACCAAACAATAGCGAGTCCCGAAGCGACTACCATCTATGAAGTCTGTGATATCAGTTTTCCTATTTTCTTGAAGTCTCTGTTCACACTTTTGTAATTTTACCTTGAATCACTTCCTTTTCCATGATTACTTTTTGCTTTGCTGTTTCTTCTTTTTCCCCATTAGTTGTAAGATATCTCCAGTCGTCCATTTTCTACGGCCAATCATCTTCGGCTTAGTGATATTTGTATTTGCAGCCTGTCTGAGAGTTCTTCAATGGTTCTCACGGATCATTAGCATCTTGAAATGGAATGTCTTGATCAGACAATCTATCAAATCGTTTCTTTGTGTATTGTTGAATTTGTCTTGTATCGCCTTCTGATTCTTCAGTGAATGCAGATCTAATGTGAAGTTTCTTGGTCTATATTTTATGTTCTTTAACTGTATGTGTATTTCCCCCATAACGAATCTATTATGACTGTCATAGTCCTCATTTGGTATATTTTCTGAGACTTTTAAAAGCATATCGAAATCTTCTGTCGATTAGGCTGTAGTCAGTCTGGTAACTGACCTTATTATCATAATTTTTTTTTCACTATCGTAATAGTCTTGGATGTTGTTGTTACCAATTGTTTCCAGCAGCCGTAACTTAATTTCTTTTTTTTTCCGCACTCAGAAAGCCTTTTTAATTTGTCGCTGTCGCATTGGCCGTTTCTTTTCCCTTCCAGAATCACCTACTGTGCAATAATCATTTTGCTGGTTTCTAAACATAAGCATTCAAGTCTAAATGTACATTTATTTCTGTGATTTTTAAACTTCTTAAAAGCTTTCTTTTCCAGTCACTGTCTGTCTAGCTGTCTATCTATCTGTCTGCCTAGCTGTCTATCGGCCTGTTTGCCTAGCTGTCTATCGGTTATTCTGTCTGGCTGTCTATCGGAATTTCTAGCTGTCTATATAACTACCTTGAGCCTGCCATTCTGTTTGCTTGCCTGTCTACCTACCTATCTGTCTGTCTGTCAATGTATACCTACTTTGATGTCTCATTCTGCATACCTGCCAGTCTATCTACCTACTTACCAACCTATCTGTCAGTCAATGTATCTGTCTTCTTACTACCTTGATGCCTCAATCTGCCTGCCTGTCTATTTACCTACCTATCTGTCTGCCTCGCTGTCTGTCCAACCCCAGCCCAGCCCACTTGTTGTTTATTCAGTCCCTATTGTCATTTCTACCTTTTCCTGGGCATTGGGAGCATGGCTTGCTATCTCATGTTATTGTTAAACTATTATCGCGAGCCTGTCATAGCTGGTCACAACAAACTGTGTAGATATGGAGTTAAGCACACCAGATGTAATCAGCTTCAGTGGGTGGCAGCGTGGCTCGGTGTTGTCTCTTGACTCGTCCATGAACTCTGTCAAATGAAGTCCCAATGCTCCTTTTTGGCGTATCCGTGCATGACCAACTTTGGGGTGTCAGGTTTGGTGAGCGCCGCCCAACATTCGGCACTAACAGAAAGCAGGTAGTACCGTCTACTGTCATACGGTAGCTCAATCATATCTGACAAGATCTGACTTTAGAGAAACATAAAAATTCTAGAAACACACAGAGATAACTGATATAAACATGCAGAGAATCGCCAACATTGAAACTCAAGACTGTGTCAAGACAGCAGAGTCGAAGCTGATGAATCTATCATTTATGCAGTGCTGCACGAGGGTTTAGTGTTTCAGTCTGCACTCCATGCCCCCCGTAGATTTCCCTGGTGTCTGAAGCGTCATTTATACTCCTACTCTGGATTGATTTTTGCGCGTGGGTCAGCTTTCTCTATCACCAGTATCCTACACCATCAGACAAACCCACTCCGACTTCTGGGGTACTTGTAATTTACGTCCCAAAGTGAAGGACGAATAGTTAACCTTTACGTCCAACTTATCGGTGTAATGAGAGAACTCCCTTACCTCGCCATCATCGCATTGGAAGTCTAAAAACGAGTGCTCGTATCCCTTTCCGTCTTCTAAAATATCTTTATTATATTCAATGAAAAGCACGACACAAATAAGAGAAAAGTGTATCTACACACGGCTGGTCTCCTCCTACTGCTTCAGTATTTGCTATGTTTCTCTGTCTGATCAGAAATCTATTTTCTTCTTGTGAGGGTAATTATCAGCTAATACACATCTGAGAGTTTTGTCTGATGGCTGACTTGCTTTCACGTTCGATTCCTCCCTCCCAGGGTAGGTTCTGACCTGGATACATAGAACTTGTATTGATCTGTAAGTGCCAGCGGACACGGTTGTGTATGAGCACACCGAGGACGTCACAGCTGGAGTATTTCAGTCCAGTAGAAAAGGTCCCTTCTACACGCTTTCAGGCGCATTGGGCACGTGCAGCTCGAGCCATATTTGTATAGAGCAATCGGCACTCAGCCGGGGATGTGGTCAGTGTCAGGCCGGCCGCCTTTACTTCCCCAGACATTTCCTGGTATCCGTTTTAGGATGGGTCAATCAAGACTCCCCAGGTCATTGTTTGTTGTTGTTGTTTTTTTTTTTTTTTTTGGTTTAAACTGGAAATCCCCCCAATCCCGATCGAACGGGCCGAATCCATGACTACCGGGCCGAACCCATGACTACCGCGCCGAACCCATGACTACCGGGCAGAACCCATGACCACAGGGACAGCAGTCGAGCGTCAAGCCACTACGCTACCGCGGCCCTCGCTGAAGTTATTCGGTAAATACACAAGCTAAGTTCCCCTTTCCACGACACAAGCGTAGTGAATATAAGGTGCTCTCCTCATGTCTCAGACACATCTGCTCTCCGTGGTTCACGTCGTCAGTATTAGATGCTCTCCTCATGTCTCAGACACATCTGCTCTCTGTGGCTCACGTCGTCAGTATTAGATACTCTCCTCATGTCTCAGACACATCTGCTCTCGATGCTTCACGTCGTCAGTATTAGATACTCTCCTCATGTCTCAGACACATCTGCTCTCCGTGGTTCACGTCGTCAGTATTAGATACTCTCCTCACGTCTCAGACACATCTGCTCTCCGTGGTTCACGTCGTCAGTATTAGATGCTCTCCTCATGTCTCAGACACATCTGCTCTCGATGGTTCACGTCGTCAGTATTAGATGCTCTCCTCATGTCTCAGACACATCTGCTCTCGATGGTTCACGTCGTCAGTATTAGATGCTCTCCTCATGTCTCAGACACATCTGCTCTCGATGGTTCACGTCGTCAGTATTAGATACTCTCCTCATGTCTCAGACACATCTGCTCTCCGTGGCTCACGTCGTCAGTATTAGATGCTCTCCTCATGTCTCAGACACATCTGCTCTCCGTGGTTCACGTCGTCAGTATTAGATGCTCTCCTCATGTCTCAGACACATCTGCTCTCCGTGGTTCACGTCGTCAGTATTAGATGCTCTCCTCATGTCTCAGACACATCTGCTCTCGATGGTTCACGTCGTCAGTATTAGATGCTCTCCTCATGTCTCAGACACATCTGCTCTCGATGGTTCACGTCGTCAGTATTAGATGCTCTCCTCATGTCTCAGACACATCTGCTCTCGATGGTTCACGTCGTCAGTATTAGATACTCTCCTCATGTCTCAGACACATCTGCTCTCGATGGTTCACGTCGTCAGTATTAGATGCTCTCCTCATGTCTCAGACACATCTGCTCTCGATGGTTCACGTCGTCAGTATTAGATACTCTCCTCATGTCTCAGACACATCTGCTCTCCGTGGCTCACGTCGTCAGTATTAGATGCTCTCCTCATGTCTCAGACACATCTGCTCTCCGTGGTTCACGTCGTCAGTATTAGATACTCTCCTCACGTCTCAGACACATCTGCTCTCCGTGGTTCACGTCGTCAGTATTAGATGCTCTCCTCATGTCTCAGACACATCTGCTCTCGATGGTTCACGTCGTCAGTATTAGATGCTCTCCTCATGTCTCAGACACATCTGCTCTCGATGGTTCACGTCGTCAGTATTAGATGCTCTCCTCATGTCTCAGACACATCTGCTCTCGATGGTTCACGTCGTCAGTATTAGATACTCTCCTCATGTCTCAGACACATCTGCTCTCGATGGTTCACGTCGTCAGTATTAGATGCTCTCCTCATGTCTCAGACACATCTGCTCTCGATGGTTCACGTCGTCAGTATTAGATACTCTCCTCATGTCTCAGACACATCTGCTCTCCGTGGTTCACGTCGTCAGTATTAGATGCTCTCCTCATGTCTCAGACACATCTGCTCTCCGTGGTTCACGTCGTCAGTATTAGATGCTCTCCTCATGTCTCAGACACATCTGCTCTCCGTGGTTCACGTCGTCAGTATTAGATGCTCGCCTCATGTCTCAGACACATCTGCTCTCGATGGTTCACGTCGTCAGTATTAGATACTCTCCTCATGTCTCAGACACATCTGCTCTCGATGGTTCACGTCGTCAGTATTAGATGCTCTCCTCATGTCTCAGACACATCTGCTCTCGATGGTTCACGTCGTCAGTATTAGATACTCTCCTCATGTCTCAGACACATCTGCTCTCGATGGTTCACGTCGTCAGTATTAGATGCTCTCCTCATGTCTCAGACACATCTGCTCTCGATGGTTCACGTCGTCAGTATTAGATGCTCTCCTCATGTCTCAGACACATCTGCTCTCCGTGGCTCACGTCGTTAGTATAAGGTGCTCTCCTCATGTCTCAGGCACATCTGCTCTCCGTGGCTCACGTCGTCAGTATCTAGGCTGGACTAGTTCACTTCCCAGGAAAGTGTATGGTAAACATTTTATGCTGTGTCGACCTGGGAGCAAATATCCCTGAACACAAATCCCCGACCGTAAGCGGATTTGAGCGTATGACCTCGGTCGGCTAGTCAGCGTGCTAACCAGAGAGCCGCTGTGGCTGTCTGGTCGGTACTTAATTAAGAAATGTATAGTTGCACGCGTGCAGACTACGTCATATCACTGTTTGACAAACGCGGAATGGGAGAATGGAAGAAACAAGTTAATACCTAAAGTGATTTGTTGGGTACGTTATATGGTGACATACACTAGAAAACATAGTGGCAACTGGCAAAATTGATGGGAAAATAGCACGGAGGGGCAGAGGGAAGATTCTTTAATAACTTGGCCACATGGGATAAACGAGACAAGAACACAGACCCAACCCCAGAATCTAGTGATTGTGTGAGATGGCGAACTGTGATCGCCCATGCTTATCGGTAATGCACGTGATGATGATGATGATGATGATGATGATGATGATGATGATGATGATGATGATGATGATGATGATGATGATGATGATGACATACAATACAATCCGTACCGCGAAAAGTATAAGTAAATACGTACTAAAGATGATATCATTATAATAGCATTGGCCACAATATGTTTAACTTGCACCAGTGTACTAGAAGGAAGATGTAGACACGCGTGTCAGCACAGCCTGTGTACTAAGTGGGCAATACCTTGTAAAACTAAGTAATTTTTTGGATGTAAGAATCACCAACGGGTTTGGACTGAGTGCAATGATGGTCGTTGTGTGAGTAAACAGCGAATCTGATTCCGTGTTCTGTTTGTTCCATCTCTTGCTTACTTTATGAGCCCTGGATCGTTTCTCGTTTATTCGGGGACCATCACAAGTTACAAATTGGACTTTGTGGCCAGATACTTCTTAAACGCGTAAATTACAAAGCGACACAGTTTTAACTACACGCAAAATATACCACACGTGCTTATGCACACGAGACATTGTCCACGTCACCAATTGAGTGGTAACTTTTGAAAACCGGTCATGTAATTGATATTGACAATGCCTTCCATGTGTTGTTTAACACACGCAGTGGACGAATGTTTGCGTAGGACATTGCAATTCATATACCTAAGCCAAATGTATGTAAACAAAAAGACACGATAGTCAATTTGCAATTACAGTGGTAGAAAATTCAATTTACGGTGGTAATATGTGTGCTGTATATTTCAGTTTGAAGGATTTATCCTATTGCTGTAATTTATGTTGTGTGATTTCAGCAGTATGCAACTGACGAGGTGCAGCGAAATATAGCAGGCAATAATTCGTGCAATCTATTGTTTATGTCTTATTCAAAAGTCACTTAACGCATGTTGATTCGTCAACATAGTTGGACAAGCAGTGTGACGCCCGTAGGTAATTTAATGTTTAATGAACATATATAAAGGATCCCAGACTGTCGCCAGATGGTCAGCCAAGACTGCTGCCAGATGGTCACTCGGTCCAGCCTTGTACTCCTGTACCCAACACACTGCCTGCTGACGTCAATGACGTTATCAGATAAGACGCTGCTAACGACTCCTGGGTCCTTATACATCACGTGATAATTGTTGAGCTAATAAATCCTTATCGGTGGGTATCGGGTGGAACCATTGTAAACTGTTGCAAATTTAATAAGACAAATGTTAACTGTGAGTCATGGCCAGTTAGTAAACATAAATGTTGCTTTACAAATAACACAGTTACAGATAGTAATGAATGTGTTGTATTAAGTCTCTAGGGAAAACAAAATACTTGTAGAAATATACAGAACAGTTGTGTGTATTGGATTGATCAAACTATGGGGTAGTGTAACTAACTAACTAACCAACCCACCAACCAACCAATAACCACCCAACCAACCAACCAACCAACTAACCAACCAACCAACCAGCCAGCCAGCCAGCCAACCAACCAACCAACCAACCAACTAACTAACTAACTAACTAACCAACCAACCAACCAACTAATCAACCAATCAACCAACCAACCAGCCAGCCAGCCAACCAACCAACCAACTAACTAACTAACTAACAGACTGGAAGACAAACCCCAGAACGACGTTAACAAGATAATTTTATATAAAAAACTACAAGACACAAGACAAATGTTAACTGTGAGTCTTGGCCATTTGGTAAACGGATAAAGATCTATGAACGTCAAGAATAGTTGTTTTACAAAGGATGTTTCAAATAATAGCACGGATACATATTGTAAGAAACACGTTGTATAAGAAGAATAAGACTAGCGCTGGACAGAATATTAGATGTACATCTTAAAGTCAATGGGGACAACAGCGTACGTGTAACTACACACACACACACACAAACACACACACACACACACACACACCAGTGGGATATATTGCGTTATCAGGTTATGAGGCAGAGCGGTCTAGTTGTAAAGATATTGGAATACAAAACACAGAGGGACGTTAACAGGATGATGTTATAGAAACAACTGCAAGACGCAGGGACCATGCCAGGACAGTGAGAGTGTGTCTCAAGATGAACTGAGAACAGCTGAGTTGAAATACCGCTCCAACTCGGATTGCTATATTACCTCTAAATACAACAGTGTAATATATAATTAATGGGAATATTCTTGAACAAGTGAATCGGTATCATTATCTTGGAACAGTCATAATATCTGATGGGAGAAGCCTTGAAGAGATTATAGCAAGAATCGCCATGGCCAAGGTAGCCTTTTGCAAGATGAAAAACATACTGACCAATAAAATGATGTCAACTGCCACGAGAAAAAGAGTGTTGAGGTGCTACATAGAGCCTGTACTTTTGTATGGATGTGAAGCGTGGACAATGAGCAGCCAAGCTGAGAAACATCTGATGGCTGTGGAAATGTGGTTTCTGATGAGAGTACAAAGAATATCATGGACAAATAGAAAAACCAATGACCAAGTCCTACAAGAAACAAATGAAAATCGTAAACTGATCAGAGAAATTAGGTGTGGACTGTCAAAATGGTTTGGGCATGTTTTGAGAAGAAATAAATTGGAGAACTTGGTGATAACTGGCAAGATCGAGGGGAAGAGAACAAGGGGAAGACAGAGAAGTAAATACCTGGATGGCTTGGCCACGTGAAATGGTCGAGACAAGAACACTGAACTGATCCACGACTCTGGTGATCGAGTGAAATGGCGAATCATGAACCCCCACGCTTACTGGCATGGCACATTATGAATGGATGGATGGATGGATGGATGGATGGATGGATGTGACCGCTGGGGTTCAGGGTCAATCCACCCAAAGGAAATTGGTACCAAAACGTGTTGTAGATGATAAAGCGGCTGGCCTAATACTGACTACCTCACCCTGGTATTGGTAACGAATCAATCAATTAATCAATCAATCAATCAATCAATCAGTTTCCGTCTCCACAATGAAGATTGACTGCAATGGATCTCCAACATTCTGTCTCCACCCTGACTGTGCTTTCTGTCAGATTGCTATTTGTCCATCTTTTGATGTCATTTTCCCACTTGTATCGTTGTCTATCTCTTGCTCGGTTGCCTTCAACCACACCCTCGTGTATGGCTTTTAAATAGTTGTGTTCTTTTAACGTGGTGTGGAAACTATGGCACAAATATCACCAATGTCACATGGCACGGAAATAGAGTTACAAAGAATGTGCAACTGTAAAACCGGAACGTTCGTCGTAGAATCCATTAATATTTTAAAATTGTAACTCATCATTATCAGGTGCCCTGCCGACTGGCGAAGGCGGTCATATCTTTCCACAGATCCCTGTCCTTGGTGCCCCTGATCATCTCTGTTGATGATCTCCCTGAATTCTCTTCTGTCCATTCAGCTTAATTTCTCTCCGTCTGCATATACCTCTCCTCCCACTAGTGTTATCAGTGGATGTTTTACAGTGCCTCTCTTCTCATTGTATATCCAAAGAACGTTTGTATATTTCGTATAGTTGTATACGTGTTCTACTTTCAATCGAGGTCTTTTGGGAAATCGCTGTTATTTATTCTGGCAGTTCAAGGTATTGGAAAACATTCGTCTCAGGAACCAGTCTTCGTTGATTCCAAGCTCTTCTTAATTTGTGCTTTCAGGTTCCATTACTCACTGCCACACAGCCAATCAGGATCTATATACCATGACAGCACTCTCTTTCTGAATCAACTCTAATTCAATTATGGTGACTGATTGGACAAGATATTTTTCATTTTCTGAACTGCAACTTTTGCTAGGAAAATTACCGTCTTAATCGCTGTCACATGTTAAACGTTTCTACCAACTGAAAATCGAGAAACAGATTGATTTAATTAAATTTTTCATTTGACATCATTGTCAGGGTCTTAAACTTGGCTCGCTAACCTAACACATGTGAGACAGTACAAGTACAACGTGATTGGACGTAAGACTCACCGACACACCGTTCAATGGATTTATTCACATATCAAATACAGAATGATGATCACAACAATATACATGTAATACTTCAATACACTTACATCCACAATACAGCTCACAAGTCTAACACTCAAGATGTCCAGACACTCGACTTTCAAGCACAGAAAACCACACAACGCCTTTCTCTCATCATACGTCTGTCCGAGTCGAAGTCCCAGAGCTGTCTGCCGCTAGTTCGCAACTTGCCTCCCACCTGAGGTGGCTTCACGAGGCATGCGTGCGTCTTGCGTCGTCCTGGCCTGACCGCTGGTCGCTCGTCAGCCAGCAATCTTGCAGGCCGGTAACTACTACTCGCCTGGCGGCGTAACGAAGTTGCTGCATCCCTGCTGGGAGCTAAGTCGCCTGGCGGGCGTAACGATGTCACTGCATCACTGTACCCTTTCTGGACTCTGACACGCTCCCCCGGCAAATTCATGAAAGATGTCATCTTTCATGTATAATATATGTACACACTGGGTTAATATTCTAACCTTGTCAGAGTCTACCCTTCTGTTGTTATATACATTGGTATCAAAATACAAATAAATACACATATGCCATAGAAATATATAAGAAATGGAAGTTGCATTCAACGACATGTGGTGTTCAACCTTTAACACATGTCAGGTTTCATCCTCTCGATGGCTGATTACCTCAATTGCATTAATGACCCAGTCAGATCGGTAGTACCAGCTTCACGCATCTACCTCGCAGCATTAAAAAAAAAAACGTAATAATATGGTTCTTGAAACAAAAACCATCTAGCTAGACCGAAATACGGCTTTATATAAGTCGTATAAAACGCTCAAACCCTGACCTTATTTGGCCAGTAGCTCTTGTGTTGGTCTGCAATGTCGGTAACACTCTGCCATGCCCAGTAGATGGCTACCTGTTGTGTCAACAATCTGGCAACAACGTGGCTATTTACACGCAACACATTACTGAATACATTTCAAATTATGGCCCTTTGTGTAATGCTGTAATAATAAATAAATGAAAGGGGAATAATTTAAACATTTATGAAATACAATAATTTACCATAATTATCCTATTTCTTAGCGTCATCGCTTGACGTTTCTTCATATTAACGAGAAAAAGTTGGTAATATGAATACATTAATCAAGATATGATTCTAAGATTACACTACTTAAATATATAAACACACAATTCGTGTATTTAACTTTGTTGATTCCTAAAGATTTTAGAATCGTCATAGCTTTTTAAACTTTTATTTGTCGTCTGCTAATTTTGCTCTAAATTTCTAACTAATCCGGAAGTACACACGAACACTAAAACCAGCTGATGTTTAAGCTTGTAGAACACACTTGTTCCGGTCTGATCTAGTTACGGAAAGTACAATGTTCTCACAGTTCATGTGTTGGATGTTTCACTACAAAACCTTCTGGATTACGATTGACTGTTCATGTGTTGGATGTTTCACTACCGAACATTATGGATTTCGGTTCACTGCAATGGTGTAGCTGTCAATGTTTAGTTTACACGTTCACACACGTCTTTAAAATATCCCTGGAATGTTCCACACGCAGATGTCACTGTCAAATTGGATAGTTCGCTTACGGTAAGTTTTTGAGCGAATGTGACACTGTTCTTGTTCTTGATATATACAATTAATAAAGTTCGCTTTCTACCACACACTACACAATTATACACGACAATCACTACATGAATTAGTAAAATAAGAACACTATATATAATGGGAGTAACCCCTATCACATCATATTTTAGACATTGCACAGCTTTTTGTGAATGGAAAAAATTATTCACTTATAAATGACTGTGTCGGTCTGAGTGTATTTGTTCACACTGCACTCAGACATTGGTGCTTACTGGGTCGGTCGGACAACGGGACAAAAAATCGGCATTTGAATTGTTTCTGCCTGGGATATGTCGAACCTCAAAGCTGTAATCTTGAAGTTTAAGAGACCAGCGCGCTACCATATGATTTGAAGGTACACCTGAATTTATAAATCGCAACGGGCTGCTGTCAGATTCCACGATGAAATGGCGTCCTAGAAGAAATCTGGACAATTTTGTTATACCCACCACTAAAGCTAGGGCTTCCAACTGAGGTATAGACCAAGCCCGTTCTCTGGGTTTTAGTTTCCTGGATACGAAGTACACGGGATGGAGGATGTTATTGTACTCTTGTAACAAGACTGCTCCAATCGCCACGGAGCTAGCATCTGTACGCAATCTGAAAGGTAAATGGAGGTTGGGCAATTTCAGGATGAGATTATTTAAACTGTTATCAGAAAAACACGCTAGTACTTTATTGAATGCAATTTTTAGGCATTCATTGTTTACAATTTTCTCTGGTTTATCTTTTGTTAGTAAATTAGTAAACACTTCGGTCAGTTCGGAAAAATCAGGAATGAACTGCCGGTAATAGTTTATCAGTCCCAACAAACTTCTGACTTGTTTTTTTGTAGTCGGAAGTGAGAGTTTTAGTATCTTGGACACAATGTTATCGTCTGTCATGACAAAGCCATTGGATATTTTGTACCCCAAGAAGAATATTTCCTGGTAGGCTATGTCTACTTTCGCAGGCTTCACTGTCAGTCCGTGCTGTCTAATACGTTCAAATGTCTGTTCTAACGTCTTAATGTGCTCTGTCATTGTCTCTGTGTGAACACAGATGTCGTCGATATAGCAGATTATGTTAGGAATGTCTACTAGAAGAAGTCGTGTCATACGTACGAAGGTGGCAGGGGCATTGACAAGCCCAAATGGAAGTTTGCACCATTCGTACAGTCCCCAAGGTGTGGCAAATGCTATCAGATGTCTGCTCTGTTCGTCTACTGCTATTTGCCAATATCCTTTCGTCATATCTATCTTCGTAAAGAACCTAGCGTCTGTCAGTTCTGTCAGAAGATAGTCAGAGTTAGCCATTGGCTCAAGATCTAGAACAGTTATTTTATTGAGCTTTCGATAGTCGATACACAGTCTTATTGTATTGTCCTTTTTGCGTACTATTGTATAAGCTGTTTGCAACTGTTTGTCTCTGCTTGAGTTAACTTTGGGTTGATTTTAATCTCCTTCAAGCAGTTTGTCGTGTCTAATGCAGGTGTTGGAATCTCGTCACTAACATCGTCATCTTCGTGATCTATTATCACTGTACAAGCTGTCGTATCGTCTTGTTCGTTGTCTCTGTTGTGGTATGGTCTTAGCATATTTATGTGAAATATTTTGTGTTTGTCTTTTATTTGGATTTCGTAGTCTACAGGTGAAATCTGTCTCGTCACTTTAAAAGGTCCCTGCCAAGAATCAGTCAATAAGTGTCTGTCACTAGGTAGTAGAAGAAGAACGTCCTGTCCAGGTGTCAACGTTATTGTCCTGTTACCTTTGTCAGCATACTGTCTATAAGTAGCACCAGATAATTTTAGTGCATTCTTTGCAATAATACACGATTTGATGATTCTTTCGCGCAATGATGTAACATATACGTATGATGATATGGGTTTAAGTACTGGAGTAGAGTCAGTTAACATTTGGTGATAAATAGTCAATGGGCCACGTGGTTTGGCACCATAGATAAGTTCAAAAGGAGAGAAACCGGTACTAGAATGTGGTACCTCGCGATAAGCAAAAAGAATAGCTGGTAGATATAAATCCCAGTTATTGGGGTGCTCTTGCGTTACTTTTGCAAGCATGTGCTTTAGATCCCCGTTAAATTTTTCTATTACTCCACTAGAGTGAGGATGGTACGGGGAATTGAAACATTGCTTCACTCCCAACATTTTGGTGAAAGCTTGGGTAGATGCGGCAATAAACTGAGTGCCCCTATCAGATTGGATAGTGTCTGGAAAACCTATCCGAGAAAATATATGGAAGAACACTTCCATTATATCATTGGCAGTTATGTTCTTTAGCGGAATAGCTTCTGGCCAGCGACTACATTGATCAATGACAGTTAGAATATATTTATTCCCTCTAGTTGTTGTATGATTAAGAGGGCCCACTATGTCAACAGATAGTTTTTCAAAAGGTCGACTGGTTAAGTCAGTAACTTGTAACTTTGCCTGTGGGTGTTTACCTTTTTTTACCAGTTTCTGGCAGGTGTCACAACTTCTGCAATATTCTTTAATGTCATTGCAAAATTTGGGCCAATGAAACTGTGTCAGTAACCTTGATCTGGTCTTAACGTATGCCATATGCTCTGCAAGAGGTATATCGTGGGCAAGATGTAAGGCTTGCTTGCGATAATTAATTGGCAATACAGTTTGCTCTGTTGTATTGTCACCTCTGGTATAATACCTGGTGAGTATATCATTTTTCACAGCAAAATGCCATTTTGCATTCTTGGTTACCTTTGGCTTTTGGCCGATCAGATTAAAGTATTTTGACAATGAAGGATCAGCTTTTTGAGCTGTTACAAACGTTTCCTTCATGGTGTTAGTAGGTAGTGATACTGGGCTAAGCATTTGTATAGCCTCAGTTTGATTACTTTCATCTTGCACTCCAGCAGTAGATCTAGTTACTGCGTTCACACATTCAATGATATCAGATGGTGATGGAACAATGTTATCAATGATGTCATGAGATGTTAGTGCTACATTAGCTACCATACAATCAATAGGTGGTGTGACATTATCAATGATGACATTTGATGGTGATGTTATGTTATCATCAATACACAGAGATGTTATGTCATGAGGTTTATCATTCACCTCTGGCAAATTTCCAATAATTACATCACACGCTGGGTTTGTTAATGCAGCGCACTTTACACACCGTTCAATGGATTTATTCACATATCAAATACAGAACGATGATCACAACAATATACATGTAATACTTCAATACACTTACATCCACAATACAGCTCACAAGTCTAACACTCAAGATGTCCAGACACTCGACTTTCAAGCACAGAAAACCACACAACGCCTTTCTCTCATCATACGTCTGTCCGAGTCGAAGTCCCAGAGCTGTCTGCCACTAGTTCGCAACTTGCCTCCCACCTGAGGTGGCTTCACGAGGCATGCGTGCGTCTTGCGTCGTCCTGGCCTGACCGCTGGTCGCTCGTCAGCCAGCAATCTTGCAGGCCGGTAACTACTACTCGCCTGGCGGCGTAACGAAGTTGCTGCATCCCTGCTGGGAGCTAAGTCGCCTGGCGGGCGTAACGATGTCACTGCATCACTGTACCCTTTCTGGACTCTGACAATCATAAACACCTGGTCAAAAGCATTTTTTGGGACAGTAATAATTTATTATAAACAAGGACTGTCCCGAAAATCCGGGACGCCTAGCAAACCCATACACAAACCACCTCAGTGTAGTAGTAGTAGTAGTAGTAGTAGTAGTAGTAGTAGTAGTAGTAGTAGTAGTAGTAGTAGTAGTAGTAGTAGTAGTAGTAGTAGTAGTAGTAGTAATCTCATTTAGTTCTCAAATGTTGTTCCAACTCCACCGAGATGTCAACAAGCTCAAGGTGACTACTGATTTCTTTGAATGTATTCATAATGGCGTCTGAAGGTGGACGAAGAAGAAAATGATGATGATAATAAAAATAATGATAAACTGTATTAGTAATAATAATGACAAATACACTAATCCACGGAAGAGGCACTAAACTCCAGGCTGTGTGGAACCTGATGCTGTGTGAAACTAGACGCTGTGTGAAACTTGACGCTGTGTGAAACTTGACGCTTTGTGAAACTTGACGCTGTTTGAAACTAGACGCTGTGTGAAACTTGACGCTGTGTGAAACTTGACGCTGCGTGTGTGGAACTAGTCGCTGTGTGAAACTTGACGCTGTGTGAAACTAGACGCTGTGTGAAACTTGACGCTGTGTGAAACTAGACACGATCTTCAAACAGTGGTCGAGTCATCATGAGATCTATCATAACGGGCTATTTGTATGTGCGTTGGCTGGCTTTGAACTCAAGCTTAGTCCAAACACCCGCTACTACTTCTAGTGCACTGGACTGATATTTGCGTGTGGATTAGCTTCTCCTATTACCAGTGTCCCCGTGCCATCAGTCGAACCCACTCCGACTGCAAATGGATTTCTTAACGGTGTTAACATTAAATATCAATCAATCAATCATCTGTCATGCCGGAAAGCGTGGGCGGTCATGACTCGCCATTTCACTCGATCACCAGAGTCGTGGATCAGCTCAGTGTTCCTGTCTCGTCCATGCCATGTGGACAAGCCATCCAGGTATTTTCCTCTCGGTCTTCCTCTTGGTCTGTTCCCTTCGATCTTGCCAGTTGTCACTAAGTTCTCCAATCCATTTCTTCTCATAACATGTCTAAAAAATTTTGACTGTCTGCGTTTAATTTCTCTAATCAATTTACGATTGTCATTTGTCTCCTGTAGTACTTGATCATTGGTTTATCTGTCTGTCAATGGTATTCTTTGCATTTTCCTCAGAAACCCCATTTCTGCAGCCATTAGATATTTTTCAGCTTGACTGCTCATTGTCCAAGTTTCACATCCATACAAAAGAACAGGCTCTATGTATCCTCTCAACACTCTTTTTCTCGTTTCAATTGCTTGCTTGCTTGCTTGTGTTCGTTGGCTTGAGCTCCAACGCGAAGTCATGTATGTCGGATGAAGGCATCCTGTTGTCCAACATCAGTGTGATGTCATACAGGACCTGAGGTTTGCGTGAGTATCCGTTGTCCCATGTCTGGCTTATTGGTGTGCAGACTGGTGGTTCCTCGCCGTACAGGCAGACACTCTCCGACTTCGGAGGAATCGGCGATCCTACTGACCTTAGCCAGGACCCCGAAGGGACCTGTTGCCCAGGACGCTCGACGAGGACGCGTCAATAGGTCTTGGCCAGTATATAACCCGGCCCTGGTGCCTTGGAAACACCTCTGCGTCCCTCGTTTCAATTGACATCTTTTTATTGGTCAGAATGTTTTTCATCTTGCTAACGGCTACTTTCGCCATGGCGATTTTTGTTCTAATCTCTTCAAGCAACTCCCATCAGATGTTATGACTGTTCCGAGATAATTTTACCAATTCACTTGTTGAAGAATAGTCCCAATTACTTGTATATTACATTGTGGTATTTCGTTCTTCCTAGTGACTACCATAACTTGTGTCTTTTTACAATGTAATTCTAACCCCAGTTGTTCACTGTGTACAACAACCGCATCTACTAATTGTTGCAGATCCTGCTCATTGTCTGCAATCAACACTGTATCATCTGCATATCTAATGTTATTGATGTTTCGTCCCCCAATGCTGATTCCATTTATATCTTCTACATTTCTGAAAATATTTTCACTGTATAGGGAAAAAAAGATCTGGAATCATTACACATCCCTGCCTAACACCTCTCTTAATTGACTAATATTGTCTCAACTCATTATCAATCCTTATGGCAGCTTGTTGTTTCCATTATATGTTTTTTATAAGTCTAATGTCTTTCCCATCAATTTGTAGATCTGAAAGCTTTTCCTCCATGTTGACATGTCTAACTCTATCAAAAGCCTTTGTGTTGTCAATAAAACAAAGATGAATATCCTTGTTTACTTCTATAGCACGTTCAATAACTTCTCTACTTCTTCTTCTTCTTCAGCGTTCCCAGCCATTGAGGTTCTTTGCTGCAGATACAATCCGTCTCCATTCGTCTCTCTGGTGGACCTTCTCTTGCCAGTCGTTGATTCCAAGTGCTTGTAGGTCTGTACATGTATTATCTCTCCACCGCCTTCTTGGTCTACCTCGGGGTCTACGGTCATTTATTTCCTGAGTGTAAGCGAGTTTTGTTTCCCTATTATCTTCCATTCTTTCTATATGCCCCAGCCATTGTAGTCTATTAGCCTTCATGATATCCAGTGATTAGCGGGGACTTAAACAGATCATAAATGTCTTTGTTACTTCTTCTTTTCCACTCTCCACTTTGTGTATCCCTAATGGGTCCAAAGATGCGTCTTAAAATTTTGTTCTCAAAGGTTTGTAACAAGGCTTCGTCTCCTTTCGCTGTACTCCAGGTTTCAGAGCCATACAGCACAACTGGTCTGATCAGTGTTTTGTATATTGTGATTTTGGTGTTACGAGATAGCGCCTTTGATTTTAGTAGATGTTGTAGTGCATAGTATATCTTATTTCCAGAGTTGATTCTAGTTTGTATTTCTTCCCTTATGATGTTGGAGCAGTTGAAGATTGTACCCAGGTATTTGTATGTTTCCGTTCTTTTAATGGTCATATTATCTATTTGTATGTGGCCAGAGTTTTTAGCCATTCCGTCTCTTGAAACTACCATATATTCTGTCTTATCTTGGTTGATAACCAGCCCCATCTGTTGGGCTTTTTCCTTTAAGTGAGTCAATATTTCCAATGTCTTTTGTTCACTTTGCCCTATAATATCTATATCATCTGCATAACCAAGCAGCTTGGATGTTCCTACCAATATCACATTCCTCCTTTACCTTCCTTACAACTTTCTCTAGAGCCAGATTGAAGAGTAGCGGCGATAGTGCATCACCCTGTTTCAAGCCAGATGTTATTTGGAAGGGGTCTGATTTCCTGCCTTTATATGTTACTATAGTTATAAGTATCTTCCATGCATAGTCTGGTCATGTTGATTAACTTCCTTGGTATTCCAAATTCCTGCATAGCATTCCATAGACTATTCCTATGGACACTAGCATAAGCCTTTTTAAAATCCACAAAAATATTATGGAGATCTCTTTTATATTCCCAATGTTTCTCGGCTATTTGTCGTAAGATAAATATCTGATCTATTGTTGATCTGTTCTGTCTAAAACCCGCCTGGTAGTCACCTAATATGTCTTCTGAATATGGTTTTAGTCTATTTAGTAATACTGCGGATAGTATCTTATAGCTTGTGGACAGTAGTGATATTCCTCTATAATTTCCACATTGGAACTTGTCTCCTTTCTTAAAGATAGGTATCAATAATGACTCTTTCCAGTCATGGGGTAATTCTTCTGTTCTCCAGATTTTTATTATTAGTTCGTATAGCTTTAGATGTAATGCATGGCCACCTGCCTTTATAAATTCAGCAGCAATTCCATCAGTCCCAGTTGCATTATTGTTTTTAAGTCGTGTGATTACATATAGGATTTCTTGAAATGTAGGTTCTTCAATTTGTGGTTCGCATGTTAGAACCTCTTCCTGTGGGAAAATGTTACTTGGAGCTTCACAATTTAGTAATTCAATAAAATATTCTTTCCATGTGTTGCACATTTCCTCATTGGTATTTATCATATTCCCATTTTTGTCTTTTAAACCATATGTGTTTTGTTGGTGCCCTCGTTTCATTGACTTCAGTTCTTTAAAAAAACTTTCTGGATTCATTTTTCTGGTGATTAGTTTCCATATCTTTGATTATATTACTCATATATTCTCGTTTCTGCTGTCTGACTAATTTTGTAGCCTCTTTACATTCATTTCTATAATGCTCTTCCTTTTGGATGTTATTGATGTCATTTAACCATACATGTCTGGCATTCTTCTTCCTAATGACCACGTTCAATAACTGTTCGCTTTAAATTAAATATGGGTAGGCATTAATGGTGATAATAATAATAATTATTATTATTATGATTACTATTATTATGATTATTATATTATTATTATTATTATTATTATTATTATTATTATTATAACAATAATATTATCAACAATTAAATAATTAAAAATTACACAGGTGTCTTGCGCATTTAGGAAAAGCGAGCTGTTTACACACTGAGTGAAATTGTTGTACACTAAGACAACACAACACGCGATATACATATGTTTAAGCTATATAATAAAAGGTACTTGGAGCTCTATATAGAGCCGTAGAGAGTCCCAAGTGTGCCTGGTTCAGACGGGTCCGTTAAATACTTCTGTCACAGGCAACTGTTACCGTAACAAGCTCTAACTTAGTCAGGTTGTTACTTGAGCATATTAATGTAGGAGTTACAATAATCGAACTATGGAGACAACGGGCTAGAGTAAAGAGTCCTATAGAGTTTGGTAATGTAACGTAAGACATGTCGACCTGATTAAGATGCTTGCGATCTACATATTGAAGAGGAAAGACCTTATACTCCAATCTTTCAGACTTTTATACATTCTACTGTTGTTGATTATTGTTTTTCACACATATCTTTCGCACTTCTCTATATTCTGCCGTATGTGAGCTGTCATTCTGACAAATCTTTTTGACTTTTCTATATTCTACTGTATGTGAGCTGTCATACTGAGGCAAATATTTCTGACTTCTTTATATTCTACTGTATGTCAGCTGTCATTATCACACACATCTTTCTGACTTCTCTACATTCTACTATATGTGAGCTGTCATTATCACACATCTTTCTGACTTCTCTATATTCTACTGTATGTGAGCTATCATTATCACTTACACCTGTCTCACATCTCTACATTCTACTATATGTGAGCTGTCATTATCACACAAATCATTCTGACTTCTCTATATTCTACTGTATGTGAGCTGCAATTATCACACACATCTTTTTAACTTTTCAATATTCTATTGTCATTCAAATATATGCCCCAACAGGATAATCCAGTGAAAATAGTATAGAAGAATTTTATAATGATATGGAGTCCGCTTTGTAGAAATGTAAAAATTCAGAAATAAACATCAAAATGGGTGACTTCAATGCAAAAGTAGGAAATCAAGGTGACGGATACACAGTAGGAAACCATAGTTTGGGAGAGCGAAACGAAAGAGGATACCGACTTGTAGAATGGCAAAAGAGCAAGAAATGATTGTAGTAAACACATGGTTTAAACAACATGCTAGAAGATTATGGACATTCAGGAGTCCTGATAACATAATTAGAAATCGGACTGATTACATCATGATTAGCAGAAGGCTTTGAAATGCGTAACTAATCGCAAAAATAGTTCCCAATGCTGACTGTTGTAGTGATCACAGATTGATTACAGGAACATTGAGGGTAAAGGTAAAGAAAGACAGGCATTCACCAGGAAAAACTAAATAATGTCTGTGTACATTAAAAAAATGACAAGGTAATACAAGATTTCTGGTGTTGAGTCACCTGTAGATGACATTTTGCTTCCTATTTTAAGATGTGGATAATCAATGGTAAATGTTGAACAATTCAATCAGTTTGGCTGCAGAAACAACTATTCTAAAATTAAAGAGAGTGGGTCGTAAGAAATGGATTATTGAAGACATTTTACAACTAATGGAAACAAGAAGACTCCACACGAATAACCCTGACAAATGTGAAAAAATTCTCAGACAGGTCAGTACATCATGTAAGGAGGCAAACGAAACATGGCTTGAGAAAAATTGCATAGAAATTGAAAAACAACACAAAAGTCAATCAATCAATCATGTGCCATGCCGGAAAGCGTGGGTAGTCATGACTCGCCATTTCACTCGATCACCAGAGTCGTCGATCAGCTCAGTGTTCCTGTCTCGTCCATGCCATGTGGCCAAGCCATCCAGGTATTTTCCTCTCGGTCTTCCTCTTGGTCTGTTCCCTTCGATCTTGCCAGTTGTCACCAAGTTCTCCAATCCATTTCTTCTCATAACATGTCCAAAAAATATTTGACTGTCTATGTCTAATTTCTCTAATCAATTTACGATTGTCATTTGTCTCCTGTAGTACTTGGTCATTGGTTTATCTGTCTGTCCATGGTATTCTTTGCATTTTCCTCAGAAACCACATTTCTGCAGTCATCAGATGTTTTCAGCTTGACTGCTCATTGTCCAAGTTTCACATCCATACAAAAGAACAGGCTCTATGTATCCCCTCAACATTCTTTGTCTCGTTTCAGTTGACATCATTTTATTGGTCAGAATTATTTTCATCTTGCTAAAGGCTACTTTCGCCATGGCGATTCTTGTTCTAATCTCTACAAGGCATCTTCCATCAGATGTTATGACTGTTCCGAGATAATTGTACCGATTCACTTGTTGAAGAATAGTCCCATTTACTTGTATATTACATTGTGGTATTTCGTTCTTCCTAGTGACTACCTATAACCTGTGTCTTGTTACAATTTAATTCTAACCCCAGTTGCTCACTGTGTTCAACAACCGCATCTACTAATTGTTGCATATCCTGCGCATTGTCTGCAATCAATACTGTATCATCTGCATATCTAATGTTATTGATGTTTCGTCCTCCAATGCTGATTTCATTTATATCTTCTACATTTCTGAAAATATTTTCACTGTATAGAGAACAAAGACCTGAAGACATTACAAATTTCAGGACCTTCCTAATAAAAGACCACGTAAATCGGCAAGCTGTCTAAAATCAAAAGATGGCAAAATCATACAAGAAAATAATCAGATTCTCTATGTATGGTCAGATTATGTCAAAAACCTTTATGATGATAACAGAGATGAACAGTATGATATTCAAATTAATAGTGAAAGACCATCAATTTTGAAGATGGAGGTTCAGAGTGTTCTGAACCATATGAAAACTGGCTAGAGCCCCGGCTCAGATAACATCACAACAGAATTGATTAATGCTTTAGAAAAATATGGAATAGATCAAGTCACCAGACTGCTGAACACAATATACGATACTGGAGATATACCTTCTGAATTATGTAATTCTATATTTATTGCAATCCCAAAGAAATCAGGAGCATTGGAATGTGATCAACATCGAACAATTAGTATAATTTTAATAACGAAGACACAAACAATAGATTGCAACATTTATATGCCTGGCATATTTCGCTGCATCTCGTCAGGTACATACTGCAGAAATCACACAACGTAAAGTGAATTAACTAGATAAATCCTTCAAACTGAAATATACACATGTTCGAACAGTAATGTCGATTGTCTACCACGGTAATTTTAAACTGACTAACATGTCTTTCTGCTTACACAAGGACGGCTTACGAAGGTTGATTATTATAGCTTCAGCAAACTTTAACAGTCGACTACTTTGTGTGTTGAACAACACACGGAAGGCACTGCCTCTTTCAACCACGTGACCGCTCTCGAGCACATGGCTCTCGAGCACATGTCTCCCGACAGATGAAGCAGGACTGTTCCGGTGTGTCGGCCTACCTAGGCTACCATCTTCTGTGTGTAGTATCTTGTCCACCCAGTTCGGAATGTGTTCCGAAACCCTATGTAACTGTCGCTCAGTTCTACCTATGTAGATGGCCTCGCATCTGCATGTAAATTGGTAAATACAATTTGATTTGGCATACAAAGCTACAGGTTCTTTTACTGCTGGGATGGGGATCGGTGTGGTTCGGTTGTGACTCAGAAGTGACCGTTTTATTTTATATTTTTTGCCTTGTTTTCTAATGACTGCCGTTTCCATCGACGATGAACTGTATTTTCGTAGAGGACTTTTGTGTTGGCATTCTGGCAACGGCCTTATGTACAGTGAATTTTTTTTTTAAACATCTGTTCGAGGTTGTTTTGTTGCGTGAACTATATTTCGGAGAAAACATGGCGTGGCTGGCTAGAAAACATCTAGAAACGGAACAACAACATCTAGAAATATCGAGACTTTGTAGGCTAACATCTGGTTGGGATAGTGACTGCCGCTTCCATCAAGGATGAACTGCATGTTTCGTAGAGGACTTTTGTATTGGTATTCTGGCGACAGCATTATGTACAGTGAAAGTTTTTACATCTGTCCGAGGTTGTTTTGTTGCGTGAACTGCATTTCGGAGATAAAATGGCGTGGCTGGCTAGAAAACATCTAGAAACGGAACACCAACATCTAGAAACATCGAGACTTTGTAGGTGAACATCTGGTTGGGAAAGTGACTGCCACTTCCATCAAGGATGAATATTGCGTGGAGGACTTTTGTGGTGACATTCTGGTTGCGGCATTATGCACAGTGTGCCTGCGCGGGCTGCTGTTTGCAGATACTCATGCCTTCCACTTTTCACATGGGGCAGTGAGGAAAGTTTTATGTGATATTCACTAGCACAGGAACGGAGCATAATGGGGACGACCCGTTGCTGTGATGTAGGAACCGCGACTGAACTGAAGTATCTATATGGATGTCAACGCCGACACCGACCGTGCTCCTAACCTCTCTGACAATGTTCTTCTCCCGGCTCCTCTAGAAAAACTACAAGTGGAGGAAAGAGGAATATCACAGACATGCTGGCGTGTGCCAGGCAACAGAAAACATCATTTACGAGACTTTTCCATTAAAACCGGAAACGGTGAGTTGTTTTATGTTGATCATACCAACAGTGCCCGCTCCCTGATAGCCGAATAAATCTTGTCTTTGATTGTTCATGACTTGTGCCAGCCTTGACAAAACGAGGCGGGCAATCACAGTTCCAATCTCCCGCCGACTCGGGGAATAACAATCTGAACAGCCCAGGCGATATTAGTCACATGATATCAGTTTTGCTGCTGTTCTTCACTTTTTTTTTATCCACGGCTGACATTTGTTGTTAGAATTATACGCTTGATGCCTGTGATTGTACACCATGCAGTAAAATAGTTGGCCACGAAGTGTATTCTGGGTTAAAGCGTGACAGTTAGTCATTAGTCAAAGCTAACGTGTTTACAATATGTAGTAGTAATCATCGGGTTACTTGTAAGACAAATGACAGTCGGGAACTTCAATATTTGTCTCATGGGTTTTGTAAACATGTCATTACGCACTTCTTGCACTTGTCCTGTTATAACGTAACATAGATCGTTCGTGTTTGTAATATCTTGACGTCATTTTGTGAAAGCATTAATCTCGATGTATTTGTAAATTCTTTTGCATCTATTACACTGTTAGACCCGTACGGTTTAAATGTGATATTTGACTGACTGATTGGCACCTTGCCGCCTTGACAGTTTGTAATATGGCGCGGTATTTACATAGCACACAGCATGGGCTGAATTTAGAGACCATGTGTTGCCCATGCAGCATGATCTCTCTCTTGGCCTGCCTAGTTTACTCCAGAGGAAAAATAACCAATACGTCTGGAACAGGACAAAATGCAGAAGCTGTCGAATCGGCAAAGTAATGATCTAAATGTCCGCCTGTCGGAGCTTCGATCCTAGACCAGTTGCCGATCAAAGCTTATGGCGTGGTCTGCCCTTCTTGTTCAGGATAAACTCTGTTGTTAATATCCTTCCCTGCCACCGTCTCAGTGCAGCCATCATAATTTCTCTTGGCTTGCCTCTGCATCTTTTCTCGCCGATCTCTCCAAGTGGCACGATATTCTCCAATGTTTCCCTTCTCATCACATGATCAAAGAAAGCTGTCTCGTTCTTATAATTGCATATAATGTTTCATTAACAACGTTCGGGCAATCGTCGTTACTTATTCTGGCAGTCCAAGGAATTCGCTACATCCGTCTCCGTTGCTTCAAAGCTCTTCCATTTTTTTTTTCCATTCCGTTTTATGATTCACTACTGTGATGAAAGCCACTGTCGTTAACATCAGATGACAAAAAAATTACAGAAAACAGTCTGTGTTCACAGCTGCAAGTTGTTGACTTCTAGTCGGTGAGATCAGGACACCCGCGGGACTCTGTGAATTCCCGGACATAAAACGAATGGCGGCTTTGATTGTCACCACACGACAGAAAGTTGTAGGATTGTTATTGTGAACATTGGGAAAATGCAGGAACTCAGCTACCTTGTTTTGGGTTGTCAGGACAGGGGAGACCACTGGTGACATTGATTAAACAAGGGAGATAAGATCTTAATCTGAAATGGATTATCTGCCCCTGAAACCATCTGATGTATTGACATCAAAGGAATGTCACGTGAACAATTCAAGGCTCTTGGTGACAAAAACATGATTTATTTTGGCTAGTGTAACTCAGAGAGTTGACGTGGGCAGAAGTGATAGCTGACTTGATCCATGTTGAATAGAATCGCATGTGTTTGGTTTTGCTTAACATGTGTCTTTTATGGCAAATTGTGTATTCGATTCAGAGATTGAGTCAGAATGGCATAAGGTATTTTAAGGATCGCATTTAGCTATAAATAATGTGGAATAGCTTAGAAATATAGTTAGAACTATATCATAGTGTTTTTGCATTGTGGTTAGGTAGTCAAGGAATATCAGCGACAATAGGCAGTCACATTGTTAAGATTAACTAGTGTAAGAAGGCAGGTGGCTCCGCTGATGGGGAATAGTGAAATGGGATGATATTTGGGGAGATTGGGGATGGGGAGAATGTCCAATGGTGGGATCTTCCAGTGAGGTCTGCTGGGGGTTTACACTTTAGATTTTGCTCTGTCCTGGTCTTAACCCACCGCAGACCGGAGTGAAGAGCTCCTCTGCCCATGACAGAGTTGGTTCACTGTCATGTATCTGAGTGAGAATGTCAGCCTACCCCCATCCAGTGGAGGTCAGGGACAGATGCTCTCACCAAGTGTATGGTTTTCTCTTTTACAGGTTCCCTTAGGTCACTTAAGTCACTGAGAATGGAGACCTTAGTGCAGGCAGTTAGTCAGCAACTTTTGCACTGGGCCCATGATGAAAGGGGTTTAAAGGAACAATCGTGAGAGTATTTATTAAACGTCACACGTTCGCAGAATACTAGAGATTGTTTTCTCCGCATCAATTTGGAGAAGGACCAATCGTGAAATTAATGCTTCAAACATCACATGTGAACAGAACAGTATAAACTGATTATGAAGTTATTAAAACAGTGACCTTGTGAGCAATAGAAACTTTAGACAGGAATTACATTTAATTCAAGGAACAGTATTTTCGTGTCCTCACTAGACAAGGATGTTATAAGTCGCAGAACAATAGGGACATGTAATAACGGTATGTGATCCAGGCAGGATCAGTGTTAAACTGTGACTAGGTATATGAGTGATCAAGCAGCGACCGGTGGAATTCTACATCTATCAGGAGGGACACATTCCTTGGTGAGAGTAATGTGGACTGAATGAAGATGTGGTGTGATCCTTTCCGGGATGATCGGGCTGGGCTCTTCAGCTACTTGGTCTAAGTTTGCACATACTAGAATATTCGACACACAGTCTACACATTACACACACACACTTCTCACACACATACTCTTTGCTTAATAAATTATTTTGTATTTATTTGTTAAAGCTAGAGTTGTGGAGTATGTTGTGTTGTGTTGGAGAGAGCGGGGGCATGATCTATGGGTGAGTGAGAGTAAGAAAGAGGTGTTTGCAGACCGACGGAGTTTTGTGGACGGAGTCTGGTGGTTTCTCTAGGACAATAATATTGGGTTTAAAAAATAATGTGGGTGTTGATTCCCCTCACTCCAGGGACGACACTAAAGTAAGAAAGGAAAACTTACGACAACTACCACACATCAAATCAGATTATGTATAACATTTAAGCACTCGCTTTTTTACATTAAATGATAGGAACTTATATCATTCGATACTTCTCATTTTCTGAAATGCAGCTTTGCTTGACCAAAATCCCTGTCGTTCAATCTTCAATCTGATGATATAATTGGCCTTAGTTATTTAGATGCATCAACCTGATTAAGCATTCTTCTCACACTGAACACTAAATGCATGAATCGACATCACTGCTCTCGGAACACCCCCACATATGTTTCGCCTCTCTGTTCAGAAGTGACCGAAGAGTTCTCCTGCTAATTATTCCAGTAGCAAAATGATTAAAAGTCCGCCTGGCTGTTCCTCTAGTCATCCAGTACCGCGTAGACCCTCTACTCAACCCCTTCGAAGCCAGTCTCTCCAGATACGGACTTTCCGCCTGATCCCAAAGGCTTGTGGCGTTTTTTTACTTTTCGTCCATTGAACCGCCTTAACAACACATCCGATTCATTCAATCCACTGAAAGTCATCAAACGCATTGATCGTTTAAGACGTATTCAGCCACAACGAATATACAGATAAGTAACCGTTGTATTTTCATGTAGTCTTTGTTCGTGTACTTGCGTCGGTTTGTGTTTGTTTATTCTGTGCTGACGAAGACTTGAGCTTCAACGTTCATTTTGTTTCTTGTAATCGTGTTCTAGTAAAGCTCACAATATACTTCGGGGTTTTTTTTTAATGGCCAATTCATTCGATCCCAGAGGTAGCATTGTATTATTGGTAAATAATTCATATTCACAAAGCAGTTAATCGGGCCAGGTCTGTTGGAGCCACACATCCTGCGAACATGTGTGTCCATCTTTTGTGTCTGTTTATCTAGCAAATGCAGGTATTTGTGAGTGTTGTATAGTTAGATATTTGCGCTGTCGCTGCCCTAATGCATTTTCAGACTAAATAAAATCTATACTTACGTTTGTTCTATGTTCACAAAGCGTCATTGTGTTGGTTTATAACTAGACGAAGGCGTCGAGCATTTCTGTAGAGTACATACAATATTTGCAGAACTTGAGAAATATCTTTACTGTGGTTGGTATTTCTTAGACATGCGTTTATTAAGTGGAATAGTTTGTCAATATCTTGGCAATGTTTATATGGCTTTTAAAGCATGTATACAAACATCCAGGCTCACCCACAGAAGTTGAAATTGAGTTTTTGGATGGTTGAAGTTGAAATAATTTGAAATTGAGTGGGGCTGAGTGGTCTTGAGGTTTGGTGTCCTCGAGTGCTGTAGGTCCCGGGTTCAAGACCCGGTGAGGGTCGGGATTTGTTCACGTGGGCTTCTAGTAACAAAATGTTCCCCAGTCTCTGGGTAGTGCTTGCTTGCTTTTGCGGGCTGTGAACTCCAGCGTGAAGTCCTGTATGTCGGATGAAGACATCCTATTGTCCAACATTCAGCGTAATGTCATACCGGATTTAGGTTTGCGTGAGTATTAGTTGTCCCATGTCTGGCTTAATGGTGCGCAGACTGGTGGTTCCTCGCCATGCAGGCAGATACTCTCCGACTTTAGAAGAATCAGCGATCCTACTACGTTAACCAAGACCCCAAAGGGACCTGTTGCCCAGGACGCACGACTAGGACGTGTTAGTAGGTCTTGGCCAGTATAAAACCTGGCCCTGGTGCCTTGGAAACACCTCTGCGTGTCTCTGGGTAGTGAGATCGGACGCCCTTGTGTATTGTTGCGCACGTAAAACATCCCTTGGCAGTTGGAAATCGAAAAAGGGTAGCCTAACGGCGCTGCCCGGGAAAAATTTCGAGTTACAAATCTACTAAAAAGTATTTCAGGACCCTCGCCGGTGATACAGAGTTCGTGCACTGAGCTGAGATTCTCCGGACCCAGGCTTGAGTTAGTAGAGCGGAACACTTATAGGTTACAGCCGTGTGCCGTGATGTTGATATATCGACTAAACTAAACTAAACTAGTTGAAATTAACCATCTCCTGTTGACTTATTGGTTCTGTTCTTAATAGAACTCCTCCCGCCACCTCTCCCACATCTCACACATGAAGAGTATCGGCACAGTACACAAATACCTTTACAACGACCAGGTTCCAGTTGTCTATATACCAGAATGACACATGCTATACATATTCATATGCGGATAGCTGTTCTAATTTTTGAAATTTAGCACAAAACACACCCACCTACACACCCAGCCACACACATTTAGTACACTCACCCACACAAATTTAGCGTACCCACACATCAAACCCACACAAATTTAGCACGCCCACCCACACGCCTGCTCCGTGGCGAAGGTTTTACGGACGCAGTTTGTAATCCCGCATACCCTCGTTTGAAACACAGCTGCGGGTGATTTGGCAGAAGTCCACTTTGCATTGTCTTTTACAAAATGGTATGGGTGCCGGTCGTTCATAAAGCAATGGCAAATTACTGAATGTTAACTTGCCAAGAGATCACAACATTAAAAATATGCTGGTGTTGACTGCGACGTCCTGTAAAGGATATTCAACTAACTTTAACTTTAAGCCGCACACCAACCCACACACCCACCCATACAAATTTAGCACACCATCCCACACATAATTAGCACACCCATCCACACAAATGTGATGGCCAAAGTGGAAGATGATCATGATAATGGTGATGATGATAATGATGATGATATTGATGATGATATTGAAAGCTAATGGATACTGGCACATTACCGTCTTGACAGACGATAGTTTGTTACATTTTGCTTCAAAAAAGCATAATAACTACAACCCATGGTGGGAACTATGGGTGGAGTTATATCTCTCCATAACACAAAGCCTACGCTCATTTGTAGAGACCATGTGTTGCCCATGCAGCATGATCCCTATCTCTCATCCTGCCTAGTGTACTCCAGAGGAAAGGCAACACCAATACGTCTGGAACAAGACAAGCTGCAGAAGCTGCCGGATCAGGAGAGCAATGCTCTAACTGTCCGCCTGTCGGATGATGATAATCATGAAGATCATAATGATGATAATGATGATGATATTGATGAATGAAGTCCTCAAGGATTGGCCATTTCAGCTGTTTCCATGTTAATACACCCAGCAATCCATCTATGTTTGAGAGCCCAAAGATGGGATTAGATTACGTGGCTAGAATCTGGTTTATTTGATTGTGGCTGACTAAGCCACTGTAAACAGCCAGTCAGTGTTTGTGGTCAACGTTTTTACTGCTGGCACCTGGCCGACTTGACAGACGGAAGCTCGTTACATTGTGCTGAAAAGGGCATAATAACTACAACTCATGGCGGTGGCGAATGTGACTGATGGTACATGTTTTTATATATTGGATGCATGTGAAAAAAAATGGTTATTTCAATCATCACACATCATCTTACGTCTCACACGCTCAGTGCGTGACCTATCTGCAATCATTTTCTCCCTTGTCTGTATTCCATTCCTGATCTTTTCCCTCCATGCGACGACGTGCTCCCAAGGTGCCTGTACAATGGCTGTATCAATCATGTCCACCTAAAACATTTTTGTACCGTAGTAGAGGCCGATACTGAGATCTTTTCCCCATCTGTAATTCATAAAATAAGATGTCCTTTGTTATTCTCCCATTGTCCATCCTCCTAATGTCTCCTATCCATCTAAGTCTACAAAGACTGAACATGGAACAAACTGTCACAAGTAAACTGTGTTTACATTTCATGGTTTAGCATTGAGTTACGTACGTCGTTATCTTATAGTCTGTGAAACCATCCACACTTGTATTGACTGTTCCTTTGTCGTGTTGTTTTATTTTTTAGCGCTAGCTTAAGTTCTTCGTTATCTTTGGTCTAAGAAATCATTGATACTTGTCTTGTATGTTCTCTGGTTGTGTTCATGTGTCGTGTTTTAGCATTGCGTTAACTTCTTCATTATTATATGTCTGTAAGCCATCCATGCCGGTCTCCCTGGCATAGGTGTTAAACGACTTTCTCCGTAATCCCGTTTATCCACGTAGGGTAACGCAGCGCGCGAGAATTGGAAGCAGCTATCGCCGTGTTAGTAACTTAGGGATAAGTGAGCCGGCCGCTCAGAAATCAATGGCAAACTACTGAGCGTAATCTTGCCAAGAAATCAACGACAGCGGTAAAATTATGGTGTTGACAGCGATGTCCTGTAAAGGATATGCGAAAAAATAAAGCCATCCATACTTGTACTCTGCTGTTCTTTTGTTGTGTGATGTTTTAGCGTTGAGTTTCTCGTTACCTTAGGTCTGTGTAACCTATCATATCTGTATTGGCTGTCTTATGTTAGTGTTTTCGGATATTACCTTTTAGCATCGAGTTGAGTACTACGTTATCTTAGGTCTCTGAAACCGTTCATATTTGCATAGGTGTTGTGTGTGTGTGTGTGTTATGTGTGCGCGCCTGCGCACGTGTGTGTGTTATGTGTGTGTGTTCGCGAGCACGTGTGTGTGTGTGTGTTTGTTTTTGTTTTTGTTTTAGCACAGAGTTAAGTTCTTCGATATCATAGATCTGACGAAGACTTGAGTGGAAACATCCGATTGCGTATTTGATTTCCGTAATGTGCGAATTCAACAACATTGGTTCTACATGTCCTTCAAGAAACAAATGAAAATCGTAAATTGATTAGAGAAATTAGACGAAGACAGTCAAAAGTTTTTGGTCACGTTATGAAAAGAAATAAATTATAGAACTTGGTGACAACTGGCAAGATGGAGGGGAAGAGAACAATGGGAAGACAGAGAAGTAAATATCTGGGTGACTTGGACACGTGGCATGGGTCGAGACAAGAACACTGAGCTGATCCACGACTCTGGTGATGGTGTGAGATGGCGAAACATGACCGCCCACGCTTATCGGCATGGCACATGATGATGAATGTGCATTTCCCCTATTAGTCTGTCATACATCTGTCATACATCTGTCATACATGAGAAATACGTGCCTTACTACATGGTGTAATCTTACTTACTGACTGACTGACTGACTGACTGACTGAAGTAGCGCAGCCTTCTTCATCCTTGCTGTAACCTGACTTAGTCCCTCACAAATATACATTCATTGCTATTGCATAATCCAACATGACTAGAACCAAGCATGCTTTATGTAAGTCCATATCTGTGACCTTCCTTGCGTCTTGTTGTGTCTCATACATACTTGACTTATTGCTACCCAGACGTGGCCATTTAATGGCATTCTATTTTATAAGGTCCCATGGAAGTGCATTTATTTCACTGCAAATATAAACCACTTTATTGCGAATTGATGCTGGAACAGAACAGTTCGGAATGATCAAGGAGTGCTTTCATGGGCAAATATGATTACGTAGAAATCAAAGGGAAGGGTCCAGCCTCTTTTATGTCGCTGTAAAATCTACATTACTGGTGGTCAGTCTGGAAGTGAGGAGGCTTGGGTCTGCACACACTTCTACCAACATGTGCGGCTTGTGGACCAAACATAGGGCGGTGAGGCTTGATATGACGGGGGAGGTTACATCACGAAGATACGTGTCTATCAATACAGACAATGTGAGGATTAAATCATTCTAAAACTGTACCAACACATACCTCTGTTTCCTCTTGTTCTTTTGTTCTACCGCGTTGCAGAGAGGAGGCATGTGTAATTTTCTGTGTTTCGCTTGTACTAAAGTCATAGTTGATGTTTTCAATGTCTCTTTTACTTCATTAACACAGCTCTTCCTGGGTCGTCCTCTCGCATTGTATGTCGATGTTCTCGTGTAGAACGCTCTAGCCGCTGGTTGATCTTGTTCCATTCTAGCTAAATATCCTAAACATTTCATTCTTTGGTGTTCTATAACGTCAGTAATAGGTGTTATCCCTAGACTTGCTTTTTTTCCCCTCATATATCTCTATATCTCTTCTCGTTTTTCTAGCTTCATTTCTTTAAGCATGTCGACTCTCGTGATGTGATGTTACGCCTGTGCGTTTCTAGAATTGTCCATATCTGGAGTGGGTGAGACAGCGTTGGGACGAATAAAGAGTTTAAAGGCTTTTTTGTTTGCTGCATATTGATATTTGGATAACACGACATATACTAAACAGCATATTCACACCAACCCTATGCTACCAATCTCAAAGTTAGACTTTATCCAAATCATTGGCACCTTGCCGTCTTGGCAGACGATAGTTTGTTACATTGTGCTTCAAAAAGGCTTAATAACTACAACCCATGGCAGTCTCGAGTGTGACTGATAAGGCCAATTCGCGCTGTAAATGTTCGTCCACAGTGGATGCATGTGAACACAAGGTCATTTTCATTTTAACCATCATGCACCATATTACGCCTCACACGCTCGGTGTGTGACTTATCTGCAATAATTTTCTCCTTTGTCTTTATTCCATTTCTGATATTTGCTCTCCATGCAACATGTTCAGCAGCGACATGCTTCCAATGTGCATTATCAATACCTGTATCAATCATGTCCCGCTTACACACATCTTTGTATCGTAGTAGAGGCCGACCCTGAGATCTCCTACCCGTCTGTAATTCACCAAAAAAGATGTCCTTTGGTATTCTACCATCATCCATTCTCCTGACGTGTCCTATCCATCTAACTCTACGAAGACTGAGCATGGAATAAACCGTCACACAACCTGATCTTTCCAATACTTCAGTATTTGTGATTTTGTCTTGTCACTTAATACCAAGAATTCTTCGCAGACACCGCATATGAAAGCTGTTTAAACGTTTCTCTTGGTGTGAGTAAGTTGTCCAGGTTTCACTGCCAAAGAAGAATACTAAGGACACAGGCTTGATAGACACGAACGTTTGTTTTGTTAGTAAGCTTCCTGTTCTACGAGACTCTTTTTCTTAACCTATTCTTTGTTGTTGCTGCCTTACCAATCCTGATGTTGATTTCCTGATCTAGGGGTAATTTTCTATTTACTTCTGATCCTAGATATGTAAACGGGTCTGCTATCTCTAGTTCGGCGTCGTCAATAAAGATTGATGGTATCCCATGTGCACCTTGTGACATAATCTGTGTCTTCTTTGTGCTAATTATTAAACTAAATTCAGAACAAGCATTGGAGAATGCAGATAGTAGACATTGTAATTCTTGCTCTGAGTGGGTCGTAACTGCAGCATCATCTGCAAAAAGCAACTCTCTGATCAGTACCCTCCTAATTTTGGTCTTATCCAAATCACACTTTTGCAAAATCAATACCTGTGAGATGAGATATCTGAGGAGAGCTGCCAACTTAACCATCCGAGACCAAGTAAGAAATGCTGTTATCAGACAGACAGTGGGATCAACACCTTGTGCCACATTTATTGAAAGACAGAAGATCAAGTGGTTTGGCCATGTCGTTAGAATGCAACACCATCAAATACCACCACTGGCTCTACATCAAAGATCATCTGCGACGATATCAAGAGGACGCCCAGGAAGAAAATTGACTGACGACATCAGAGACATTGTACAATCACACGGAATGACACTATCTAGTGTCGCCCATCGGGCGCTGTAGTGCAAATTATTCCTCCCCACAACGATTGACGGCAGAAGTGGAAGATGATGATGATGATGATGATGATGATGATGATGATATTTCGATGTTTTAGGATAGGTGCTAGTTGATACTTTATGTTGTTTGCTTTCTGTATTCTCGTGTCAATTTCTCTATCTAGTCGTCACACTTCTGTGAATGCAAAGCACAGATACTTGTACTCTCTCTAATGGTGTTAATGACTCTCATTTGCATGTACGTTGTATTTCACTGATGTTCGTCAAAAAGTTATACATTCTGTCTTCTCAATGTTAATCTTCATGTCAGAATTATGGCAGTAACTGTCGACGCAATTCATATGGTGCTGGAGATCCGCATTGTTCCCATACAGTAAACTCTGATCGTCTGCAAATTGCAGCTCATTTAAACTCTCTGGTTATGGGTTTGTTTCTTTAGTATTATTATTCAAATAGGCAATGGACAGAAGTGTTGATAAAACAACCTATTTCGACGCCCGATATTACTTTGAAGCAGTTTGTTATTCTGGCGTTTGTTCTTACAGGACATTCACTGTTTTGTCAGTTAGTCCAGCAGCTGCCCAATTACACAGTATTCTCCGAGCACTTTCCACAGCTTGATCCTATTGACTCGATCAAAGGCTTTTTTCTTGATCTATGAAAGCCACAATTAGTTCGTTGTTGTATTCTATAGATGTCTCTCTCATATGTCTCAGTGCAACTTATCAGTGAAGTTCCACTTCTGCAGGCTGAATAACTGGGGGGGGGGGGGGGGGGGGGGGGGTGTGTGTGTGTATGTGTGTGTGTGTCTTTTGTGTGTGGTCTATTCAGACGCTACTTGGAATATTCAGCGCATCTGTCTAGTTGATCTTAATGTTGGTGAGATCTTCTCCAGTACTAATTTTGATTATATTGCTTTTGCGTGTAGTAAAGGACACTTCACAATACAGTAGTAACAGACTGCACCATTTGATGACGTGAGCTTCCCGATCCGTTATATGTAAACAAGGAACATATCACAACGCCTTATGCCGCACAGTGAATATGGTTTAAAAAGGTAAGGAACACTTATATACATCTTATTAGCATTCCTTACCCATATTGTCAAAGAACATTTCGAACCAAAATAGGCCTTACTCACGGTTCCAAATGTTCAACTCCAATGGATAAAATGAAATGTCATCATCATTCTTGATGGACAAACACCACCATGACGTATGAGACATATGGTGACAAACCCATATGTGTATGGTGCAATAGCCACTCGACGTATGATGTGGTCAGTATCAGGTCTGCCGCGTACACTTTCCAGAGCATTTCCTGGTTCGTGTTTCTATTTTAGGCTGTGTCCATCTGGGAGCCATAGACAGTTTTCAAAACAAATACCTACCTAGAGGCAGATTCTAACAATGGACCACCGGGCGGCAGGCAAGTAAGATTGCTAGTCAATCAACAATCGCTGCTCCTTCATTCTGTTTACCACGAACGGATCCCTGTCTATAAAGTCACAATAAGATAAGCTGTATTTGTGTCATCGGGACTGGATAGGCATAATTTGCTGCCTGGCGGAGTCTAGAACCGTAGCGAAATATATGAAGTATTGCCACTGAAGTAGTGACTGGACGGCTGACAGTCTAGAAAGTAACCAAATATATGAAGTACAGTTAGTGATGTAGTGACTGGACGGCTGACATAGTTTAGAAAGTATCCAAATATTTGAAGTATTGTCACTGAAGTAGTGACAGGACGGCCAGAGTTTGCTGACGGCTGACACAGTCTAGAAAGTAACCATATATTTGAATACGGCAAGGCACTTGGTGATGATGACTGTCACTGAAGTGGTGACTAGGTAGCCGACATAGTCTAGAAAGTAATCAAATATATGCCGTATTGTTACTAAAGTAGTGACTAGACGGCCAGAGTTTATTAGTATAGAAAGTAACCCACACTATGAAGTATTATCACTGTATTATCATTGGCAGAAGAAGTCAATATTAATAGACCTGCCATCTTTAATGAGGCATGCAACCAATACTCGTTAGCGAGACGAGACCTGGCAGCCGAGCATGGATTTATTGGTACGAGACCCCTGTATGCCATATTAAAGTTAATGTGTACATTCATTACTACAGAAATAGCTTCAAAGCTGCAAAGGACACTTTTTGCAAACAAATCTCCCAGCTAATCATTAGATGCGTCAGTAGCAACTAGGCAAGATGAGCTATGAAACAAATATTTCCATATTAAGACTCCGGAAAAGTGGATCAGCCAACTTTGAAGTGCTGGTGTGTACCCTTCGGCAATCTGCGCCATTTTGTTGCTGGGCTACAACTGTGCATTTTCCCGTTTCCTCTGGTAGCAAGACAAACATGGCGTGCATTGATGACTTGTTACGTTGAAGATTAAGGCCGAGTGCAAGGAGGACGATAACGCGGAGAAACCGACGTCGTATAGGATAAGGTCTTGAAGATAGAGCAAGGCTGAACAGAAGATGCTTATAGCATAGCAAAGGTGCTCATAAATAGTTGTTTGAAGAGAAAATGCTTATAGCATGACAAAGGTGCTCCTAAATAATTGTCTTTAAAGCGAAGATGCTTATAGCTTGGCAAAGGTGCTCTTAATTAATTGTGTTTGAAGAGAAGATGCTTATAGCGTGGCAACAGTGCTCCTAAATAATTGTTGTTGAAAAGAAGATGCTTATAGCTTGGCAAAGATGCTCCTAAATGATCGTGTTTGAAGAGAAGATGCTTATGGCATGATACTGATGCTCCTAAATAATTGTGTTTGAGTACCTTTAGGGGCATATGTACTTCTAGTATCTCATTCTCCTTGTCTTCTGCCGGTTATCACCCACAGAGGCAACCACCCGCGACCAGCTCAAGTCCCGCCCCTTTTGAGATTTGTCTATGATTGGTTGTTCATGATTGGTTGTTCAAGACTGGTTGTTTATGATTGGTTGTTTAAGACTGGTTGTTTAATACTGGTTTTCATGATTGGTTGTTCTACGGGATGAGGTAGCCAGTCGCATGCCGACCCTCCTTAGTCGTCTGTTACGACATGCATGATAGGTCAGACTATTAATATTCTTGGCTTGCCTTATTTACCCGGTAACACACGGACGTACTTCTAATATATGGTCGGCGTATTTGTTTACACTTTTTGATACAACGGTCAGTTATCTGCATATCCTTTACTGGACATCGCAATCAACCTCATGCATTTTTGCTGTGATTTCTAAACAAATTTACGTTCAGAAGTTTGCCATCGATTTATGAATGACCGGCATTCATACCACTGCATAAAAATCAGCGCTCGGCTGTCTGCTTCCAAATCGCACGCAGCTGTGTTTCGAAAGCGGTATGCGGGATTGCGAATTTCGTCCGCAGCTCCTTCGCCATAGCTATCAACTGTAGCCAATATTTTGGCTGGATCCAGCCCAAACCCACACTGGTCGGAGAACAATCGGAGAACAACTCCACTCTGCCACTACTTGCCAGTGGAAACATTTCAAAAGGCGGCTGAAAATGGAGTACTATGGGAACATTTGCTGCTGTCCTATATTTTCTGCCGAACGCTCGGGGCGAATCAATGATTATCAGATAATGCATAGTTTTAAGAGAACTTAATTGGTTAACAGCATATTGCCAGTTTTTACAATGAGACTTTAAAAACCACAGCTATTTGGAAACTCATGTCAGGCTGCATGCGTTCTCTTATTAATAAAAATTAAACGCAGTAGAATATAATCAGAGAATGCAATGAATGAGAATTAATGGTGGTATCTCACTGGGAAAAGTTATAATACGAGCTTATAAATAATGGTTTCCCTGTTTATTATTTGGCTGCCAGCTATGGAGAAGTGATGAATGCCAAATATTTAGCTGTGCAATCACTCACTATTGTCAGTTGTATTCTACAAATGTCGTCAAGTTACGCAGCACAATAGAGAATAAATCTTCTTAATACGACAGAATACGTTTATCGCTAACAGGAAATGATAAAACATGCGCTTTATATTTCCTGATCTGGCTCTTAGATGTTGGACTTCATTATTCATGACAAGGTCAGCATGCACCGAGGTCTGTATATTTGTTGACAATATTCAGCGCACCCCTGGCACAATGTTCTCGCTGATAACGTCAACATACGGATGACACGATATTATAGCCGATAGCGTCAACACACTCATGGCACAGTAATCATCAACATACGTCTGACGCAAATTTACATCACAAAAAATACTCAGAGTGTTAACATGGTAGGAGACCCCGTTTCTAAACCTTCATGACATCAACTCCTATAGTCAATCCATCGTGACATCCACTCCTATAGTGAAACCATCGTGACATCCCTCCTATAGTCAAACCCTCGTGATATCCACTCCTATAATCAAACTTTCGTGACATCCACTCCTATAAATCTGGTGTATATTTTGTTCTGCCTTAAATTTTATAGCTGTTCTTGGGTAATTTTGTGTTGCTAATTCCAAAAATATAATAAGATTTTTTTTCCTAGCTGATCTCGTTTTTGAAATAACTAATAATGTCTTTCTTGGTACTGCAATTATTATGTAAAAGCCTAGATTTAGGTGTCATCAGTGACATTTTGACTGTAATCTGTATTCATATTATATGTAATTACTGTGCATTTATTGTCTTCATATAAAACACCAACAATATTTTTACAGATATATCACTAGGATTTTTTAAATCTGAAATCAATACACACATAGCTTCTTTTCGAGGATTTCTTGGAATGTGATATGCACTGACAGTCATGCTTAAGTGTCCAACAGTAATCTGCCAGCATGTGGGCATCCCAGAATCCCTGGTATCTCTCTTCCATTGTTTTTATATCTTGGTGAAATCTTTCACCCTGCTTCTCACTAAAGTCGCCAAGATGTTCGGGAACGACATGTAAATGGCTGTGGAGGTAGTGCAATTTTATGCTCATGTTGCATCCAAGATTTCAAAATCTCGACAGCATGTTTTCAACTAATTCAGAACAATTGTCTGCTGTTAAGCTACCCAGAAAGTTTTGCACAACTAACACAAATGAGGACCAGACTGTGGAGTCTGAATTCCGAAAAATGTCTGCATAAATAATTAACACAGTACCATCCTTGTTTAGAGCCCTACAACATTGCTTCATCAAGCCAAACTTTCAATGTAATGGTGGCAGTAGAACTCTTTTTCGATGAATTAGAGGCTGGTGACAATATTTTCTGCTCCAACTTTAAATTCAACCGTCAACGGCTACTATTTATGTGTCCAGTGCGTATCTTTTGCCCTACTACCCCCAAACATATAAAGCATGTATGTTTGATGAATCCACACTGCTATCCAAGCAAGACGTACAGCATTTTAAGATCAACACAAACCATCCACTCCTTTAGTCAAACCATCGTGACATCCTATCTGATAGTCAAACCATCGTGACATCCTCTCTTATAGTCAAACCACCGTAACATCCTCTCTTATAATCAAACGATCGTGACATCTTCTCTTATAGTCAAACCATCGTGACATTCACTCATATAGTCAAACCATCGTGACACCCTCTCTTATAGTTAAACTATCGTGACATCCTCTCTTATATTCAAACCTCTGTGACACCTCACTTATAATCAAACCATCGTAACATCATCTCTTATAGTCAAACCATAGTGACATCCTCTCTTATAGTCAAACCCCCGTGACATTCACTCATATAGTCAAACCATCGTGACATCCTCTCTTATAGTCAAACCATCGTGACATTCACTCATATAGTCAAACCATCGTAACATCCATTCTTTTAATCAAGCCATCGTGACACCCACTCCTATAACCAAACCATCGTGACATCCACGCCTATAGCCAAACCCCCGTGACATTCACTCCTATAGTCAAACCTTCGTGACATCCTCTCTTATAGTCAAACCATTGTGACATTCACTCATATAGTCAAACCATCGTGACATCCTCTATTTTAATCAAACCATCGTGACATCCACTCCTATAGTCAAACCATCGTGACATTCTCTATTATAGTCAAACCATCGTGACATCCTCTATTATAGTCAAACCATCGTGACATCCACTATTATAGTCAAACCATCGTGACATTCACTCATATAGTCACCATCGTGTCACATCGTGTCACATGTATCGTGTCATATGTCACCATCGTGACATCCTCTATTTTAGTCAAACCATCGTGATATCCACTCCTATAGTCAAACCATCGTGACATCCTCTATTATAGTCAAACCATCATGACATCCTCTATTATAGTCAAACCATCGTGACATCCACTATTATAGTCAAACCATCGTGACATTCATTCATATAGTGAAACCATCGTGACATTCTCTCTTTTAGTCAAACCATCGTGACATTCACTCATATAGTCAAACAATCGTGACATTCACTCCTATAGCCAAACCATCGTGACATCAACTCTTATAGTCAAACCATCGTGGCATCCATTCTTTTAATCAAACCATCGTGACATCCACTCTTATAGTCAAACAATCGTGACATTTACTACTATAGTCAAACCATCGTGACATGCACTCTTATAGTCAAACCATCGTGACATTCTCTGCTATAGCTAAACCATCGTGACATCCATTCTTTTAATCAAACCATCGTGACATCCACTCTTATAGTCAAACCATCGAGACATCCTCTCTTATCGTCAAACCATCGAGACATCCTCTCTTATCGTCAAACCATCGAGACATCCTCTCTTATCGTCAAACCATCGTGACATCCTCTCTTATAGTCAAACCATTCTGACATCCACTCTTATAGTCAAACCATCGAGACATCCTCTCTTATAGTCAAACCATCGTGACATCCACTCTTATAGTCAAACCATTCTGACATCCACTCTTATCGTCAAACCATCGTGAGATTCACTTCTGTTGCCAAACCATCGTGATATTCAATTATATTAGATTTCTACTACATTTTGACTGATGTTGGATGCTTCTTTCAATGTGAATGAATGATATTAGATATTTATTTGTGTCTGGCTGAATGATATTCGATATTTCTTTCATTGTCACCAAATATATTAGATGCATTTCATTGTGACTAAATACAACTAGAAGTTCAGTTCATTAAGCTTATGTACTCCTAAAAGTGTAAGTCATTGTGACAAGTTATTATCAAATGTAATTGTCACTGAGACCGAGCGCCAAGAATTGACCGTTGTACATGCATTATGACAATCACCGAGACCAAAACACAAGAATTTGCTGATGTACATGCATTATGACAATCACCGAGACCGAAACACAAGAATTGGCTGATGTACATGCATTATGACAATCACCGAGACCGAAACACAAGAATTTGCTGATGTACATGCATTATGACAATCACCGAGACCGAAACACAAGAATTGGCTGATGTACATGCATTATGACAATCACCGAGACCGAAACACAAGAATTTGCTGATGAACATGCATTATGACAATCTCCGAGACCGAAACACAAGAATTGACCGTTGTACATGCATTATGACAGTCACAGAGACTGAAACACAAGAATTTGCTGATGCATATGCATTATGACAATCTCCGAGACCGAAACACAAGAATTGGCTGATTTACATGCATTATGACAGTCACGGAGACTGAAACACAAGAAATGGCCGATGCAGATGCATTATGGCAGTCACAGAGACCGAAACACAAGAATTGGCCGATGTACATGCATTATGACAGTCAACGGAGACCGAAACACAAGAATTGTCCGATGTACATGCACTATGACAGTCACAGAGACTGAAACACAAGAATTTGCTGATGCATATGCATTATGACAATCTCCGAGACCGAAACACAAGAATTGGCTGATGTACATGCATTATGACAGTCAACGGAGACCGAAACACAAGAATTGGCCGATGTACAAATAGTATGACAGTTACCAACACTAAGACAAATCCACATGTTGAAGTGGTCACCGCCGTTCACTAGCCTCTCGGCTCGTTGCCAGGTAGAACGTTAAGGATCCCTTTCTACGCCTTACAATTGATTGGGTATATGGTGCTAGTTTGATATTGTCAGACATTTTGATGGGCGAATCATCAAATACTACGTCTCCTTTTCTTTCCATGTAATTTCCTACTACCTATGTTAGGCTGGGTTAATCTATTTGATCGCCGACCCTGCGGGCGGGGATGCTAGCCATGCGCTGCTCTGACAAATATTGCTGCTTGAGCTCCAGTACATTGGAACACAATACATTCTGGTATTATAAACACTCGTTTCTTCTTCTTCTTCTTCGTATAGTCCATGCCTTCTGGCGTTGGTGATCTTGTCTGTCCACAAACTTCTATCTCTGTTGCTACTAATCTTTACATAGTCCATGCCATACGGCGTTTGTGACAATGTCTGTCCACAAACTACTCTCTCGTGTACTGTCAATCTTCTTATAGTCCATGCCGTGTGGCGTTGGCGATCATGTCTGTCCACAAACGTCTGTCTCTTGTGCTGCCAAACTTCTTATAGTCCATGTTATGTTGCATTGGTGATCATGTCTGTCTACAGCATTCTGTCTCTTGTGCAGCAAATCATTTCTGACACCTACGTTCCTTCATGCCATAACGTCAAACTATCCAGCATCGTCTCCCCTGTCCTCCCCCTGTCTCTCTTTTACTGTGCACATTTCAATAGTGAAAGCACTAGAATAGGAGAGGAAATAAACCATTTTTCTTTTTAAAATTGGAAACGTAATTATAGCACGCAAAACATTCGCTGGTTTTCCATTCTTATGAAGCAACTAATGGAGATGGTGAACAAATACAATCCCTGACAGGACCCCAACAAACAAATAAATCTCAATTAATGTGCCCAGTAGCATGAATTTGCTTCCATACGTGTTCAGAAATGTAACTCGAAATTCTGGTCTTTTTGTGAGCTCTAGATTTTGAGCTTTCCCTGAGCAGACAGTTGTATTTGCTCCCGCTGTGTATCAAATAAACCGGCTTCTGTGCCATATTGAAATATTGTGTAGTTTACGGGGTTTGGTGACCTGTTGTAGTGTGTGTTTGTCTGTATGGTTGTCAGGGTAGATATATAGTTCGTGTGTGACAATGTCAGAATGTGTAGTTGTTGTGTAACTTTATTAGAATGTATAGTTGGTGTGTGACATTGTCAGAATGTATAGTTGGTGTGTGACATTGTCAGAATGTATAGTTTGTATGTGAGATTGTCAGAATGCACAGTTCTTGTGTGATATTGTCAGAATGTATTGTTTGTATGTGACATTGTCAGAATGTACACTTTGTGTGCGACATTGTCAGAATTTACAATTTCGCTGCCGCCGCGCATCGTCATTCGCACTTGCGCAGCGCTATCAAAAACAAGTTACCCAAACAGTTCAAGAAGATTGATACGGGGGGAAGGGGGATGTCACGTGGCAAAAACAAAATACCAGTAGCCAGAGGAGCAGTGTGGAAGCCAACAAGACCGTAAAGAAGACGAGCGAGGAGAGCCTGCCTGCGAGCTGCAACAAAGAACCTGAAACTACAATCGCCTCAATTGAAGCTACCACGAGGAAGACTGCGACAACCCACCAAAGACAAGAGCCAAGTCTGCTGAAAAGAAAGAGGAGAAAGACACCAGAGTCGGAAACACCGACTCACAGACAATCAGATGGGTTGTCAAACGTATCCACGTGGAGCTGACAGATGAACAAATCCTGAAGCAGCTACAAGAAGAGAATCTCCATATCAGAATCTTGAAGGTGGAGCGGCTACTCACCTACTCCAAGATTCCTACAACCTTAGCGGTGGTGACGACAGAGAGCCGGGAGATGCCGATCGAAGTGATGATGAACAAGAGAGCTCAACAGCCGGAAGGATTCATCCCTAGAATCGCACAATGCTCAAGATGCCAGAAGGCCGGCCACAGCAGAACAATATGTCGCAGTAAGACAGAGATCTGCCGATACTGCGCCGATCACCACGCCTTCAAGGTGTGTCCGCTGACCAAACATGACACGGACTTCCGAGCACCCAACAACAAGAGAAAGTGCGCCAACTGCCTGGGCAAGCATGGAGCAAGATACTAGGGTTGTCCGTATCTCCAAAGACACAGGGACGTCTTAAAGATCTCCATTACCACAAAGACACCATACAAGGACGCAATGCGGAGGTGCGAGACAGCCACGTTCATCTCACAAGCGGAAAGAGTTAAACTGCAAGACCAGATAGACGAGCTAAAGAAACAAGTTAAGCTGCTCCAGACGCCGACACAAACCAGCGGCAATGAAAATCTGCTGGCCGAAATAAAGGAGATCCAGCAAAACATCAAGCAAGAAGTGGGACACGTGACACTGATAGAGAAGGAGAACGAGGAAATCCTACGGGTAATTAAAGCAGAGAGAGAGAGAGAGAGAGAGAGAGAGAGAGAGAGAGAGAGAGAGAGAGAGAGAGAGAGAGAGAGAGAGAGAGAAAGAGAGAGAGAGCTGCTAAAAGCTGAAATTGAATTAATTCGAAATAAACCAGCAGAAGCCATGGGAAAGACCATAGAAAAGCCGCAAGATGTAACCCAACAAAAGACCGAGCCTGAACTGCAAGCTAAAGCCAGCAGTCCAACCACGACGCCAGAGAAGCTAAAGGGGAAACCAATATCCCTCCAGACATCTGAGGAATACCGAGATGAGTACCACGACGATGGCATGGAGGCCACCTCGCCGCCCCGAGCATTTACCTGGGAGGATCTCGCAGAAATAGACAGGAAATTGGAACTCAAGAAAACGGAACTCAAAGGACTCAAGGAAGAAAAGGAAAACAAGAAACCAATATCCCGCCAGACCTCTGAAGAAAACCTAGAGGAGCACCATGACGACGGCACAGTGTACCCACCACCACCTCCCTTGGAAGAGCTCCTCGCGGAGACAGCAAAAGAGGACCTCAGGAGCAAGGATTTAAAAAGGCGCAAGGAAGAAAAAGAAAACATGGAATTCAAGGGGAAACCAATGACCACTGAGGAAGAAATCGAAAGGCAACAGAAACTCAAACTCGAAAGAGAAAACAGGCGCAAGAAAGAAAATGAAAACATCGAAAAGATTCTACTGACAATGCACACAAACAAAGGCAAAAAGACCAAATAAACAGTCCTTATAAGGAGTGCAACCAGTCAAACAAGACGCCCAGGAGCCAACACTGATCAAGGAAACCACCAGAGGAGACGAACACAGTGGATCACCGCCGACTAATCCCCCAGCTGACATCACAGACACAAAACGGTAATATAACCAGTCCACTCGTAAGAGCGCACAGACAAAAAACAGGGCTGAAAACCCACAAAAACCACCAATCTCAACTCTAACCACGGCTGAGAGAAGCAGGTTGAACGAGACTGAATTTGCAATTTTTGTTTACGAATCAAGTCAATCAAGTCAAGAATGTACAATTTGTATGTGACATTGTCAGATTGTACAGTTTATGTGTGACATTGTCAGAATGTATAGTTCGTGTGAGACATTGTCAGAATGTAAATAAATTGTGTGTGTGACATTGTCTTAATGTGTAGTTCGTGTGTGACATTATTAGGTTATACATTATCTATCTATCTATCTATCTATCTATCTATCTATCTATCTATCTATCTATCTATCTATCTATCTATCTATCTATCTATCTATCTATCTATTTATCTATCTATCTATCTATCTATCTATCTATCTATCTATCTATCTATCTATCTATCTATCTGTCTGTCTGTCTGTCTGTCTGTCTGTCTAAGTCTGTCTGTCCCTCTGTCTGTCTGTGTGTCTTTGTCTGTCTGTCTAAGTCTGTCTGTCCATCTGTCTGTCTGTGTGTCTCTGTCTGTCCAAGTCTGTCTGTCTGTCCAAGGCTGTCTATCTAAGTCTGTCAGTCTGTCTGTCAGTGTATCTCTGTCTGTCTGTTTAAGTCTATCTAAGTCTGTCTAAGCCTGCTTGTCTAAGAATGTCTGTCTGTCTACGTCTATCTGTCCGTCTGTCTGTGTGTCTGTCCAAGTCTGCCTAAGTCTGTCTGTACGCCCGCTTGTGTGTCTGTCTGCCTGTCTCGTGTCCATCCATCCATCCATTCATCCATCCATCCATGTCTGTCTGCCTCCCTGTCGGCCTCTCTTTCTCTCTCTCTTTCTTTCTCTCTCTCTCCTCTCTCTCTCTCCTCCTCTCTCTCTCTCTCTCTCTCTCTCTCTCTCTCTCTCTCTGTTGTCACTCGCCTAGAACTGCACTCATTTATCTGACCATTGGTCACACATGATACACTGCTCCAATCGCCGGGTCAAGAGCCAGGTCAAGGGTCAAATCTAAGGTCAAGCCAGTCGGATCCGCCGGTATCCTGCTTGTCCGTGTAGACAAACAACCTGGATGGACTCCGGGTCTGCCGTGTATTGACCACGGACACAGCGAGATGACGCCACTCGTGTTATTTTCTCCCCTTCTTCCTGGAACCATCGAGGCACGCAGATTTGATTGATGCACATTTGATCGATCTGATTATCCTGTTTTGATCTCCCAGCTTCCATGTAATGTATTATGTATGTAATGGAATATGCTTCTGTTAACAGTGATTTTATTGAGTGGCCATTAGACGTTTTTTTTTTCTTTATTGGTGAATAATGATTCTGTTTTCCTCTCATTATTTTTCGATATCTTTTGACATCTCGTTTTTCCCTTCCTTCCGATGTGCATATGTGTGTGCGTGTGTGCGAGTGTGTCATGTTCCTCGCTGTATTAAAGAGTGGGTATGTGCGTGGGTAAACAAATGTTTCCGTGCTTCTTGTACACTCACCGATTGCTGGTGTTTCTTGAACACCCAACAACTGCTGGTGTTCCTTGTACACTCAACAACAGGCGATGTTCCTTGTACACTGAACAACTGGGGGTTGTTCCTTGTACACTCAACAACTTGGGGTGTTTCTTATATACTCAACATCTGATGGCATTTTTTATACACTCATCATCTGGAGGTTTTTCTTGTACACTCTCTCATTTTTCTCCCAAATCATGTGTTTCTCCCTCTCTCTCTCTCTCTCTCTCTCTCTCTCTCTCTCTCTCTCTCTCTCTCTCTCTCTCTCTCTCTCATTTTTCTCCCAAATCGTGTTTCTCTCTCTAATTTTTCTTCCAAATCGTGTGTTTCTCTCTAATTTTTCTGCCAAATCGTGTGTTTCTCTCTCTCTAGATTTCTATAGGTCTATCCCCTATCCAGGGACACAGGGTAAGAGGAGAATATAGGGGGTTATATTATACCGGTGTTTGTTACAACAGTTATCTTCTATAGTGATATGTACTTGCTACCTTTTCAGTCAGATAGACACCATTCTCTTAGAGATAGAGCACAAACAATGAGCACTGGTCTCTTGTGAGCCCCTTTCAACCCTAAACAATATAAAATAACATAAAGTAATGCAACTGTACAGAGCACAATTACCGAAAACACAGGACGTTGCGGCGATTAGCCTTCATCAAAATACATATATGCACACACACACACACGCACACACACACACCCACCCACCCACCCACCCCACCCACACACACACACACACACAGACACACACACACACACACACACACCACACACACACACACACACACACACGGGGAAGACACTACAGTGGCTAAATTAAGATATAAGAAGGGGATGAGAAAAATGAAAAGATGAAAAAAAAATATTATGAAAATGAAAAAAAAAATGTGCTACTTATCTCAGAATCCCAGGCTGTGATACCTTTACACTCTAACACAACAGATTGAATGTCTTCAGCAAACTCAGCGCTAAAGAAAACCCGTACTTATCTATTGCACACACTAATTACCCAACGCTGCCGATGCAGTTAAACCAAGTTATGCTGCATCGTGGGGCATTCGCAGACTGTCAGTGTAGGACGACACGAGGATGTTCATCATCTCCTTGTTTACACTGCTTTCACAGCGCCTTCTCGTATTTTTCCAGCATTAAGGAACTTATTATTTCTGTTTATATTTCATTGTTGTTTCTTAGTTTGTGTTTTCTTTGGTAGATACGTGTTCTGTCCTTACTGGGTCTTTCTATTTCCTATGATTCATTTTCCAAGTATTGTTGATCGGCTGTTAACTTCATGAACAAAAGACTTTGTCGACTTGATAATATCACGTGTTTTACACAGACTTACTGTCTGTTTTCATTCTTTTAATTTCATATATTTTGGTAATCTTAGTTCTAGCTTTAAACGTAATTCTCCCCCTAATCGTAGTTCTCCCGAAAATTGTATTTCTTCTCGTATTATAATTCTTCTCATAAATGTAGTTCTTCCAGGTAATTCTAAAATCCATCAAATCGTAGTTACCGATAATGTTGACTCTCATACCCTACTTTTAGTCCTTACCCTAATGGTAATCCTCATCCTAACCATAATTCTAATCCCAAATTCTAGTCCTCACATTCATTTTTTAATTTATTGATTGAAATATATTTGCGCCCCCCCCCCCACCCGCACCTTAATTCTCCCCCTAATTCTAAAGCCACACCTAATGGCAGTCTTCTTCTGTTGTTATTTATCCTTCATTGGATAACACGCCATTGACCAACTCACACCAAGCCTCCATCTCCCACAGCTCTCTCCATTCCTCTATCTCACCCAGATTTCTCCAAGCCTTTATTTCAGGCAGCTCTCTCCAAACCACCCAACTCCCACAGCCCTCTCCAAGCCGTCCATCTCCCGCAGCCCTCTCCAAGCTGTCCAGCTCCCGTAGCTCTCTCCAAACCACCCAACTCCTAAAGCCCTCTCCAAGCCGCCCATATCCCACAGCCCTTTCCAAGTCGTCATTCTCCCACAGCCCTCTCCAAGTCGTCCATCTCCCTCAGCAATCTCCAAGTCATCCATCTTACGCGGCTCACTCCAAACCGCCCAACTCTCACAGCCCTCTCAAAGTCATCCATCTCCTGCAATTTTCTCCAAGCCGATCTCCCACAGCCCTCTCCAAGCCGTCCATCTCCCGCAGCTCTCTCCAAGCCGATCTCCCACAGCCCTCTCAAAGTCATCCATCTCCTGCAATTTTCTCCAAGCCGATCTCCCACAGCCCTCTCAAAGTCATCCATCTCCTGCAATTTTCTCCAAGCCGTCCATCTCCAGCAGCTCTCTCCAAGCCGTCCATCTCCCACAGCTCTCTCCAAGCCGTCCATCTCCCACAGCTCTCTCCAAGCCGTCCATCTCCCACAGCTCTCTCCAAGCCGTCCATCTCCTGCAATTCTCTCCAAGCCGTTCATCTCCCGCAGCTCTCTCCAAGCCGTCCATCTCCTGCAATTCTCTCCAAGCCGTTCATCTCCCGCAGCTCTCTCCAAGCCGTCCATCTCCTGCAATTCTCTCCAAGCCGTTCATCTCCCGCAGCTCTCTCCAAGCCGTCCATCTCCTGCAATTCTCTCCAAGCCGTTCATCTCCCGCAGCTCTCTCCAAGCCGTCCATCTCCTGCAATTCTCTCCAAGCCGTCCATCTCCCACAGCTCTCTCCAAGCCGTCCATCTCCCACAGCTCTCTCCAAGCCGTCCATCTCCTGCAATTCTCTCCAAGCCGTTCATCTCCCGCAGCTCTCTCCAAGCCGTCCATCTCCTGCAATTCTCTCCAAGCCGTTCATCTCCCGCAGCTCTCTCCAAGCCGTCCATCTCCCGCAGCTCTCTCCAAGCCGTTCATCTCCTGCAATTCTCTCCAAGCCGTTCATCTCCCACAGCTCTCTCCAAGTCATCCATCTCCCACAGCTCTCTCCAAGCCGTCCATCTCCCGCAGCTCTCTCCAAGCCGTCCATCTCCTACAGCTCTCTCCAAGCCGTCCATCTCCCGCAGCTCTCTCCAAGCCGTCCATCTCCCACAGCTCTCTCCAAGCCGTCCATCTCCTGCAATTCTCTCCAAGCCGTCCATCTCCCACAGCTCTCTCCAAGCCATCCATCTCCCACAGCTCTCTCCAAGCCATCCATCTCCTACAGCTCTCTCCAAGCCGTCCATCTCCTGCAATTCTCTCCAAGCCGTCCATCTCTCACAGCTCTCTCCAAGCCGTCCATCTCCTGCAATTCTCTCCAAGCCGTCCATCTCCTGCAATTCTCTCCAAGCCGTCCATCTCCCACAGCTCTCTCCAAGCCATCCATCTCCTACAGCTCTCTCCAAGCCATCCATCTCCCACAGCTCTCTCCAAGCCGTCCATCTCCTACAGCTCTCTCCAAGCCGTCCATCTCCTACAGCTCTCTCCAAGCCGTCCATCTCCTGCAATTCTCTCCAAGCCGTCCATCTCCCACAGCTCTCTGTAACAAAATTGAACGGAACGGAATCAAACTAAGACAACCTCATTTAGTTGAATATTTTAGCACATGACTTCATACTTCTGGTCAGAATAACGATGCAGGAGATGAGTCGAGCGTTTCCACATAAGCTGTGACGTCATCCAAATACGCTTGCCACAGTGAAGTTTTCACGCCAGGTACTGACTGAAAGATAATAGACACAGCACAGGGCAATAGGAAGCAGCCGCACAGAAGGAGTCGAGCTCAAATTACGCCATTATTCAATGGAATGGAACTACGCGAGATCAACGTAGTGTTCGGACTTTCAGTGCGTCTATAATATACCAGAAACAAGGGACCCATATGTGGAGAGACTGACCCGGCAAGGGGTGAGCAGAGGGTCAGGCCGACACTAAACGCATAGAGGAAAACACAGGCGGATGTTCAACCCTATTGTGCAATAATATTGATCCTTGATTTTATATTTCATAAAGAGATAGAAAGACAGATGTTAGCTTAGCCTGTCAGAAGCACTTATGATGAGATTGAAAGGATAAAGCATGCTACAGCAATCTGTCCAGTGGACCTAAGGAGAACTGTCAGAGGCATAACAAAAACATTAGTCGGTGTGCAGTGTCATTGCAACACGGATTAATTTAACGAAGTCCACGGATTTGGGGTGAATGAAATGTTAAGCCAAATATTCTCGTTTCTACAACGTAACTTCTGAATAATCCGCGTGAATCATGTCAGACATAGTCACGTGAAGAAATAATTAACCGTTCGCTTGTCTTGATTACTTTAAAGTTGTCTTGATTATTTTAAGAATCATTTTCTCGAAATGTTCTCTCAGTGTTCTAACTTGTAGGGTAATTTTGTAATGTTAAATTAACATTGTGATATTGCAGGGACATCCTCATCGGCTTGGATATTTACAACTGACGTGGGCTGTCAGGTCAATCCAGTTTCAAATAGGTACCAGGACATGTCTTGGGAAGTTAAGGAGGCCGGTGAGATGTTGATCACATCAGCCATTCAGTGACGACTGGTCTACATAAATATAGGTGTGGCACAATATGCCATTTGCGCCTTAATGCGTGCTAAAGATTACTTATTTACTAAACTCAGGCCATAGAAACAAATAAAAACAAAGTCCAAGATAGAAAATAAGCAATGTGCAGCGGCGAGGTGGAGCAATGGTGAGGAATAAGAAAGGATAAATTATATCATGCTATATATGACACACATTTACTTGCATCCTGCCGTCTTGACAGACAGTAGTTATTTTGCTTTAAAAAAAGGCATAATAACCTCACGATGGCACAAAGTCTGGGCTGAATTGTAGAGACCGCATGTTGCCCATGCAGGATTATCCCTCTCTCGACCTGCATAGACAGACTCCAGAGGATAGGTGACATAAATAGTTCTGGAACAAGGCAAGCTGCAGAAGCCGCCGGATCAGCAACGCATTGCGCTAACTGTCCGCCTAAATTCTGCGATAGAAGCGTTTAATATTCACCAGCTAGTGGTGAAGTCTGCAATATAAACGGTTACTTTTAGACCTTTCTCACATACACAGACACCAGGATAGTGTAGCGATCAGTGCACGTACCTACCAACATAGCGGTTCTGATTTCGATCCCCATTTGTAGCCAGGTGACATTTACTCCACCTCTGGAGTCGATCCATCCTCATAAAATACGGTAAGACGGCGGAATGCAAAACATAATATCCCCATTGTTGCTGTCCGCCGTTGAATGCCAAAATGCCCAGTATGCCCCGCCATCTTGTAGCCATTGCTACTTTAAATCATCTTGCCTTGACATTTGACCTCTTTGATTTGATTCTGCTAACTATAATTCTGCAACTAACTGTAGTTTTGCGCTGTTGTAGTTCTTCCCTCAACCCTCATTTAACGGACATAGAGACTGAATACAGGGCGGTGATAGTAGTTCTTCACCTAACTGCAATTCTCGAGCAAATCAAAGTTCATCCCCTAATCGTCGTTCTGCTTCTAATCGTAGTACGGCTGCTGAATATAGCTCTACTGTAAACCATAGGTCTTTCTATAATGCTAGCCTTGCTGCTAAATGTAGTACCCATATTTTACCCTGTAACCATATTTCACCCCATAACTATATTTCACCTTTTAAATATATTTCGCCCTGAAACCATATTTCACTAACTAACCATTTTTCACACAGTAACCTTATTTCACGGTGAACAGCAGCTCAGTATTTAACTGTACTTAATTCAAAAACTGTAGTTCATCCACAAACTGTAGTTCATCAACAAACTGAAATTCATCCACAAACTAATTCATTCACAAATGTCGTTCATCCACAAACTGTAGTTCATCCACAAACTGTAGTTCATCCACAAACTGTAGTTCATCCACAAACTATAGTTCATCAACAAACTAGTTCATCCACAAACTGTATTTCATCTGCAAACTGTAGTTCATCCACATACTGTAGTTCACCCACAAACTAGTTCAGCGATAACTGTAGTTCATCTGTCAACAGTAGTTCTGTTCTAAACTACGTTCCTGGGTGTAGGCATGATTGTGGTGCGCAGAATAGCTAGTGTTGAGTAAATCTGAGAGGGGGGGGGGGGGGGGGTATCTGTGTCAACAAATGCTTGATGTACTATGAACATAAAATCTGAACGGAAGTTAGTCGTGACAACAAATACTTGGATGCGATATGAGCATAAAATATGAACGGAAGTTAGTTGTGACAAACTGATACTAGATGGTGCATGAACATCTGAACAGAAGTTAGTTGTGACAACAAATATATGATGTTACATGAACATGCAATCTGAGGAAGAGTTAGTTGTGGCAAGAAACACAATGTGTGTCTTGAGTGTAAAATAAAAAACTATTCATGATAAAGAATACCTCATGTGACATGAGCAAATGGATCACCATGGTCTGGCAAGAATGCGACAGCGAGGGGTGACGAGGGGATCTGGCCGACGATCGACGCTCAGAGGAAAGGCGAGACGGACATATAATTAGATTGCTACTAGTACTATTAGTGTTGGAACTCTTCACTGGCTGCTGAGGATGGGGACGGAGCGCTTATGGGAATGTCCCCGAATGCTGTGATGTCGGTTCCTAAATCAATCAATCAATCAATCATGTGACATGAACATACAATCTCAACATAATTTACCTAAGACAGCAAACACCAGGCAGGTTCCGGTGATACAACTTGAAGGGAGTTTAATTGTGACAGAAAACGCCAGATGTAACAAGAACATGAAATCGCACTTGAACTTAGACAACAAATACTAGACGAACCTAGGATACAACTTGAACAGAAGTTAACTGACAACAATCTCTAGACAAGATATGGACTTGAACAGAAGTTAGGTGACAAATCTCTAGATAAGATATGGACTTAAACAGCAGTTAAGTGACAACAATCTCTAGACAATGCGTGAACTTGAACGGAAGTTAGGTGACAACAATCCCTATACATAGCGTGGACTGTGGCCACACACACTAGAAGTTCCACCTGATCGCTTTATTTAGCTCTCTTTGTGAATTCTTGATTTCCTCTAAAATCCATTCATCAGCTGTATCATTGGTCCGTTGGCTGATTTGTGTTGACGCAGAATGCACTGGGTCGGGTATCGAGTGTGCCTCCCGCAGACTCCGTCCTGTCGGTTTCACATTTAATGCGCCGACCTTCTGTCCCACATGCTCTATGTAGTGCATTTGCATGTTCGGGAAGTTTGTCCACTTCCGGGTTGGGGAGTATAATCAATGAGGTTGTCCTGGTCTGCTGATTACAGGATGAACTGTTGTAGAGGAGATTCCGTGACCGTCAGGGCCAGAGCGGGTCTGTGTATGCTTGCTTCTGGTCGTTGAGATTAGAGGCGATGTCGTTGCGTGTGTAACTGTCATTTCGGATCAGCTGTTACCGTTCGGCGGAGTTACTTTCAGTGTGTGCCTGAGTCCGAATTATAGTCGGGTATTGGTGTCACGGCTGTCGTAGGTGGCGAAGGTCTAGCGAACAGGATTCGCAATCACGCATACCGAGTTTTAAATCAGCTGCTTGCGATTTCCCAGCGGACCGCCTTGTGTTGATTCCCTCTCTCAGAAATTAATGGCAAACTACTGCATGTAAACTTGCCAAGTATATTACAAACAGTAACAAAATGGTGGGATTGATTGCGACGCGCTGTAAATGAAATACGATTAATCGTTATTGGTGTAACGATTAGGAAGTTGCACTGGCAATGGCATGGGTGCGGTTGAGGGTTCGGTGCATGGATTCACCATTCGCTAGGCAGGGAGAGACTAATGCCAATGGCATATGGACTCAGGTCTGAAACAAGTCATGATCTGACTGACTTCACATACAGAAGGTCTGAAACATGTGATGGATTTTACTGACTTCAGATACCCAAGGTCTGAAACACGTCATGGTATGACTGACTTCACATACCCAAGGTCTGAACCATGTCATGGTCTTAATGACTTCACATACCCAAGGTCTGAAACATGTCATGATCTTACTGACTACACATAGCCACCACCGTTTCCACGATCTATTTGCCTTCACATACCCACAGCAGGTTTCATGATCTGACTGACTTCACATACCCAAGGTCTAAAACATGTCGTGATCTTAATGACTTCACATACCCAAGGCCTGAACCATGACATGGTCTTAATGACTTCACATACCCAAGGTCTGAAACATGTCATGATCTTACTGACTTCACATACCCACAACCGGTTTCATGATCTTACTGACTTCACATACCCACAACCAGTTTCATGATCTGACTGACTTCACATACCCACAACCGGTTTCATGATCTTACAGACATCATATACCCACAACCGGTTCCACGATCTATCTGCCTTCACATACCCACAACCGGTTCCACGATCTATATGCCTTCACATACGCACAACAGGTTCCATGATCTGACTGACTTCATATACCCACAACCGGTGCCATGATCTATATGCCTTCACATTCCTACAACCGGTTCCATGATCTGACTGACTTCACATACCCACAACCGGTTCCATGATCTGACTGACTTCATATACCCACAACCGGTTCCATGATCTATATGCCTTCACATTCCTACAACCGGTTCCATGATCTGACTGACTTCACATACCCACAACCGGTTCCATGATCTGACTGATTATACATACCCACAATCCGTTCCTCCTTTAAAGGAACATATAGTCAAGGTAAGGAGGACATTCACACATCTTGTGGTGTACTGGGTGTATCGTGCCAGCGCCATATTTTTTGTCGACCAATCGGCATTCAATAGATGAATTAATCAATATTAATGTCACAGTCTTTAATGTCCATGATAATTCCTGCCAACCTTGTTTAACAGCCCAGATTGATTAACAAGAAAATACTCCTCGACGGAGATTCTATTGCTTGACCATTGGGCCGGAGCGCAAATATCGTCCCGCCACCGTACTACTACGGCTCCATTGAGCATGTAGTGAGATAAAGTAACTTTTGGACATGACATATCGGAACAATAAGAGACTTAAAGCAGCAGGCGTTTGGACAATGTCATTGCCTTCTTTAAAGTGACACTATGTCACTGGCATTTTACATGTTTAATGATGACACAATAAAAGAAATTAAACGACGACTATCAATTGCTCTTCAAAGACTAAAACAACTGAATAAATTATAGAGTGGGACAGATAGAACTACAAAAACTAGATTTCCCATTGCAACCTACGCCTGTGAGACCTGGACACTTACTAAACAAGCTGAACAGCGCATAGCCTTTGAATATAAATGTTATAGACAGGTTCTAAGAATATCTTGGGTAAAGAGAAGAACAAATGCATCCATACTTCAAGAGCTGAATATTGAAGAGGGTTGGCTATTAAAGACGATAAAACAAAAACAATTGAAATATTTTGGTCACTTGAAACGTCATGAAAGTTAGGAGAGAAAAATAATGAAGGGGTATATGCCTGGGAAGAGAGGAAGAGGAAGGCCAAAGAGAAGAAGGGTGCAGGATGTGGCGGATGGTGTCTAGATGCGTGTATCAGACGCGGGACATCTTGCTTGTGATCGAGAAGTTTTCCGTAAGGTTGTTAGGGAGCGAGGTTCTGCAAAGGACTTGCTACTGAATGAATAAACTAACGTTTACTGCAATACCGGAAAATAACAATTTCTGTCATGAAAGCAATTTTGTCATGAAAGCAATTTTGTATGCAAGACAATTAGTTTTACATGAATATAGAGGATACACTTAGATCTGTCGGTTGACGATGGCTGCCTGCACTGTATACCTGCATGTCTGTCTTTCTGTCTTCTGTCTGTATGTTTTTCTGTTTGTCTCGAATCTTCCTGCACCCACACATGCGGGCATGCAAATAGACGAACAGGAAGGGCGGTTGGTGGGCAGGCAAGTAGGTAGGTAGGTAGGTAGGTAGGTAAGTAGGTGGTAAGTAGGTAGGTAGTAGGTAGGTAGGTAGTTAGGTAGGCAAGCAGGTAGAACGAACGAACCAATGAACAAACTTTATTTTCAAAATTAGGTAGGTTGGAGGGTATGTTGGCAGGCAGGCAGGTAGATATGTAGGTAGATAGGTAGGTAGGTAAGAATATTATGAAGGTAGTTAGGTAGTTAGATAAATATGCTTGCTGGTAAGTAAGTATTCTGAAGGTATGTCGTTAGGTAGGTAGATAGATACGCATGCCAGTGAATGTATGTGTACTGTCGATGAGAAGATCAAGAGAGGACACCGATGACAACGAGAGAATGTATGTGTACTGTCAGTGAGAAGATCAAGAGAGGACACCGATGACAAGAGAGAATGTATGTGTACTGTCAGTGAGAAGATCAAGAGAGGACACCGATGACAACGAGAGAATCTATGTGTACTGTCAGTGAGAAGATCAAGAGAGGACACCGATGACAACGAGAGAATCTATGTGTACTGTCAGTGAGATGATCAAGAGAGGACACCGATGACAACGAGAGAATCTATGTGTACTGTCAGTGAGAAGATCAAGAGAGGACACCGATGACAACGAGAGAATGTATGTGTACTGTCAGTGAGAAGATCAAGAGAGGACACCGATGACAATGAGAGAATGTATGTGTACTGTCAGTGAGAAGATCAAGAGAGGACACCGATGACAACGAGAGAATCTATGTGTAATCAAATCAAATCAAATCAAATCAAATCAACTTTATTAGGGTCACAAATTGGGCGCGCAGGCCCGTCTTACATTCGGCCCTTCCAATCACTCGTCTTTCGTTCATCAAAAGCATTATACATTTACATAGGAAGAAAAATAAACATTGTGAAATGAATGTTGTAAACATAAACAAGGCTAATTACCATGTTATGAAGCCCATTTCCCACCTATCCATACATCACCCCACCCACACAACACCCCCACCTACCGACACACACGCGCACCAAGGGACACATACATACCCCCACCTACCGACACACACGCACACCAAGGGACACATACATACCCCACCAACCGACCCATCCCCCTCCCGCACATCCCCCACCCACACACACTGCCCTCACCTGATCCCCCAACCAAAACACACTCGCCACCCACAAACATTCCCCCACCAACCCACACATCCCACGCCCATCCACATCCTACCCCACACATCCTCTCCCCACCCACACCTCAAACCACCCTTCCCCCAGCCACATCTCCATCGACAACATATTCCCCACCCACACACACAATCCCCCACCAACTCACACATCGCACATTCACTCACACATCCCCAAACCATACACACACATCCCCACCAACTGACATGTCCTACCCCCCCCCCCCCACACACACACACATCTCCCTAACCACCCATACATCCCCAATCCACTCACACACACCCCCACCACCCACACATACAACTTCCAACCACCCACACATGCCTTAACCTAATCCCCCACCACACAATCCCCCACCCGCACATCACATACACCCCCTACCACACACTATTCCCAACCCACGCACCACACACACACATATCCCTCACCAACACATCCCCACTTACACACCACACACATATCCCCCACCAAGATACAACACAATATTCCCACCCACACCCACACAGATACCCTTACCCATCCACCCCACATACCCCCACTCACACACCACAAAAATCCCCCACCCACACACACATACCTCACCCACACAAAATCACCAACCAACACACCACACACCTCTCCCCACCCACACACGCATTCCCTACCCGTCCACCAACACACACTCACTCACGCATACATCCTCCACTACGCACCCACACACCCACTCCCAACCAAACATCTCTCGATCACAATACCCCTACCCCCACACACATCCTCCACCCACTCACACATCCCACCCCGACACATACAACTCCCTCACCCACCTACACATCCCTAAGCCACTCACACACCCCCACCCACACATTCCCCATCCGCACACACACATCTCCCACCCACACTCCCCCACATACTTCCCCCAACCACCACAGTCCCCTGCTCACCCACACATATACCCCACCCATACGCACATTCCCCACACCCATCACACCACACACTATCCTCCACCCATACCACCACAAACAAACCACCCTCCACCCACACATCATTCACACATCCCCCACTAACACACCGCACACGTATCTCAAACCCACACACCATACACTTCTCCCACCCGCCCTTCCATCCCAAATCCACCCAACACAATCCCCTACCCACACAACCCCGCCTCCCACACATACTTCCTCAAACCATCCACACATCTCCACCCACATAAACACACATCCCCTGCATCCGTCCCATACACATATCCTCCACCCATACACACATCCCCCACACCCATTCCAACACCCCTACTTTCACCCCCACACATCCATCCACACATCCACCAACACCCACAAATACCACTACCCACCAAAACCCACACACCCCAACCCATCCAAATGCATACCCCCACCCACACACCCCCCACGCACACATATCCCCACACTCACACACATCCTCCACAAACACTCACACTTCCTCACATCTAGACACATACAAAATGTCTCACGTTAGTATTGAAACTAGTATGAACAAACTCCCACACTTTATTCACACACATACACTGACACTTGTCATGAACAGTCTCATAAAAATATTAAACATGGAGAAAAATGTGTACATAAAATGTATTACTGTCAGTGAGAAGATCAAGAGAGGACACCGATGACAACGAGATAATCTATGTGTACTGTCAGTGAGAAGATCAAGAGAGGACACCGATGACGCATAAGATTCGCTGCATGGTTTAACTTATTGAGTACCATAGGATGATTAATCGCCTTAAGCGACTTCCAGTATCTGCCAAGGGCGTAATAATCTCCGAAATATAGTCATTGTGTTATAATACAACATGTCTACTACCATATTAACAACTTTTAAGTCATAACTGTGATACACACTTACTTTCAATTTTTGCCATCCATTTTTTTTTGCTCCAAGCCTAATTTTTGTTTGGCACTGAAACTGCTGAAATTGTGAAAACTGCTGAAATTGTGAAAACTGCTGAAATTGTGAAAACTTGACATCAAACTATGAAACCGTCACATGACTAGTAGTACTGACAGATTTCGGCATGCTGTTCTCAGCCGACAGGCTCGCGTGTATATGGGCGCGTGCAGACAGTGCTACCACAGAGAGTAAGTAACGCCCGGAAGTAGTCAGTTAATTACTTTTTATACGAATTTGACTTTTTAAGTCAGATCCCATTTTGTGAGATTATTCGACCTAGGTTAGCATTATGACAGATGAAAATGTCAAGGCGAGAGATATGAATGAGAGAGAGGGAGATTATATATATATATATATATATATATATATATATATATATATATATATATATATATATATATATATATATATATATATATATATATATATTTGTAAGTTGGATGTCCTTCACAGGACGTAGCAGTCAACCCTAGCATTTTCGCTGTTCGTGATTCCTGGGCAAATTTTACGTTCAGTAGTTTGCCATTGCTTTCTGAACGACCGACTCTTATACATATTTTCGAAAAAACCAGCACCGATCATCATGTGCCATGCCGATAATCGTGTGCGGTCATGTTTTGCAATCTCACACGATCACCAGAGTGAGTCGTGGATCAGCTCAGCGTTTTTGTTCCGATCATGCCACGTGGCCAGGCCATCTATGTGTTCACTTCTCTGCCTTCCACTTGTTTTTGCCCCTCAGTCTTGCCAGTTGTCACCAGAGTCATGGATCAGCGGAGTGTTCTTGTCTTGATTAATGATTCTTGATTCATGTGACCAGCCATTCCCGTATTGAACTACTCGCCTTTCTCTGGTTGTTTTCCCATGTAAAGCTACAACAAGTGAAATAACGTTAATAGACACGTGAGGTCCATCCTGTGTTGTTAGGGTCAATAACGTTCTAACATTCAATATATGGCCGACTACTGGAGCGGACTACCGGGACACTTTATTTTCAAAGGGTTAAGAATTGGGCACGCTGACCCCTCGAACATTCTGCCCTTCTATCACTCTTTTTTCATACATTATTTCATCCAAAAAGAGAAACCTGGACGAATGCAGCAGTTTTTGCCCATGATGTCTATGAAGGTTTCCACTCAGGCATTGAAACCTTTGCTGCAGCGATCGATCTTGAGGATGCGTACAAAAGAGTACCATTGGATTTTTTAATGTTTCAGCTTCTTGAACTAAAAATAAGTCCATTCCTCCTTAGTTGGATCGCTGCAGCCCTCTTCCAACGGAAAGTAGTTTTCAGATGTGGCAGTTGGACTTCAGAACCAAAAACAATATATCCTGGCCTACCACAGGATCACCATTATCTCCGGTACTGTTCAACGCCTACACAGTGAGAATCACCAGTGAGCAGATCACTGGACCTGGTAGGACATTGTCATATGCCGATGATGTTTTAGTGTATCGTCAGGGTAAGGATAGAGAGCAGGTTGCTGTGGAACTACAAACCGAACTCAATCGCATAAGTACTTGGTGTGATGAAGCTGGGGCAATGGTCAACCCAACAAAGGCAACAGTGTCTTGGTTCTCGTTGAATAATCATATTGTCAACACTCCAACACCAACTGTAAAGCTGTGTTCAGAGACGGTGGAAAGAACGCAGGCAATGAATTACCTGGGGATACGGTTTGATCGAAGCCTTGCTTATAATGAGCACATAGACCAGGTGATAACAAAGGCCAAGCGGGGTTTGGCTGCGATGCGGGTGATGGCGGCAGCAAACTGTGAGCAGCGCCATCTATGTCTTCTGTACGAGGGGCTGGTCATGTCTGTTTTTGAGTATGCAATGGCAATCCTGACTCTCAGCCGTAAGCAGATAGAAAGGATGGAAAGGATACAGAATGAAGCTATGCGCATTATTCTTGGATGTACAAGAGATACAGCATGCAGGGCGATGCGCTACCTTCTTGATTTTCCAACCATTGAAGACAGAATACAAGTTTGCAGAGCACGCGCCTACCTCAGAGTTAACGCAAACACACAACATCCACTGCATAGTGAAATTATGAAGGTGAAGGGCAGCAGGTTAAAAAGAGGACGGTCGTGGATGGGTCAAGCCGAAGACATTCTTCAACAGGTGTGTTCACTTGAGGACTTAGAACCTGGCGAGGAGTGGGTACAAGTGCCAACAGATTTCTGCACATCCTTTTCAGTTTGCATCCAACTAAATAGAAAATGCAGACAAGAAAATCCGGCTGCTGTGGAGGCTGAAGTACAAGCGTTGATATTCGAGAAATCGCTAGACGGTGATGCTGTCATCTACACAGATGGGTCGGTCGTCCGACATGTGAGAAGCTCATGGGCCTTTACGGCTCGGGCCGGAGGGAGAATTGTGAAGGAGGACTCTGGTGCTTTCACTGAAACCACAAGTAGCCTGACTATGGAAGTCATGGCAGTAAGTAAAGCAATAACATGGCTCGAGACACAGACATTCACTAGGGCATGTTTCCTTAGCGACTCAATGAACATGATCAAGAGGATAGAGGATGGGGTGGATCCGAAGAGAATGGTTGCTGTCTCTGGAGCGGTCTCGGCTGGCAAAGATTAGTTTCATCTTCGTGCCAGGGCATGCGGGAGTACAAGGAAATGAGCGGGCTGACAAGCTCGCAGGTGAGGCTACTGTGGAGGGCGGACGCGCCATGGACCAGGCTGACATTCTGAATGCTCTACGAGAAGTAAGACTCTTGCGTGAACCAAGTGATGACTGTGAATCTACAACCATGCCAGACTGCGAGAAAAGCAAATTAAAAGAGGGGTGGCCAAACAAGAACACTACGCAGGAAGCCAAAGAAGATTGATAAACCAACACAGAACTGGTGTCGTTAGTCGCTACACCCTGCGGGATTTGCTGAGGAGGGGATCTGAGCACTCATGGACTGAATGGTTCGATGTGCAATGAGGATGATCTGTCGACAAACTAACTAACTAACATTATTTCATCCACACATCAAGCGGCGCTAACTGAGAACAACAACAATATAAAAGATATGCATTATAAAGGCATGGGGAAAATGCAAAAATCACTACTACCTGACTCACTAAAATTAATGAATGACGTGGCAGTTGTTATTAGCTATGAGGAACATACTGGCCTACCAAAAGGGGAGTTGCTTTTATACTAGGGTTACATTATTGGACGTTACTGGATGTAACACAATTTGCCTAGTAAATCACAAACAGCCTACACAATGCAGGGGTTGATTGCCACGTCCTGTAGAGGACACGTAACTAACTGGAACATGCAGCGCATGTCCTCGAGATGCGCCCAAGGAGGCTCGGAGGGGGACTACCTGCCTCATGCCACAGAAAGGCTCAGTTCCAAATTCAAAGCCATCTATGTGGCGAATGGGTTACGCCGGCAATTCGCCATCCCGCATACCGCGATCGACACTTGTGCTGGTTTTCATATAATGGTATGAGTGCCGATCGTTCAGAAGTCAATAATAAACTACTGAACGTAACCTTGCCAGGAAATCACAAACAGCTAAAATCATGCTGTGGGTGACTGCGAGGTACTGTAAAGGATGTGCAGCTAACTTAACTAACACACATAGAAACAATACTACGACTTTCACAATAACCATGATACTCTGGCAGCAACACTAACTGCGACACAAAGATAAAGGCATAACGTTGAATCTGGCGATTTAAACGTGGATTAGCATGAGTTGGTTAATTAGCCTGACCGACCGAAAGACGGACCGACAGAGCGACCGAGCGACAGACAGACAGACAGACAGACAGACAGACAGACAGACAGACAGACAGACAGACAGACAGACAGACAGACAGACAGACAGACAGACAGACAGACAGACAGACAGACAGACAGACGGACGGACGGACGGACGGACGGACGGACGGACGGGCGAACAGACATGTCGTGCATCCTATAGATATTTGACATATAAGTAGTACTATAGGGTCTCCAGGCCTAGCATCGAGCAATGAGCAATGAGATATATCTCATGTCTCATTCTCGTCTCATGTCTCATGTCTCGCGGTGGGTGGGTTGTGGCCTGCCTCATGCCTTCCAGCTCCTGCCTCGTTTTTTAAGTGTCAGGTGTGGTTTTTAATCAGAGCTTCGGGGTTAACAAGATCAATTAAACTATGGCGCCAGGTTTGCTAATTGAATATGTCAGCCGGTGTAATGAATTAATTAGGTTCCCGTTTGTATAGACGATTGCATAATCGATTGGTGTGCTCAGGCTGATACGGGTTGATGTATTTGTATCTTTGGTAAGATCGGCGAACATCTGTGAGCAAAAAGTCGATATTGCCGACAGTTGAATATCAGTGTCGGGGTCGAGGGAGGTCGCTGGTGCCATCTGTTTTTAATCAAGGGCGATGTCGGAATAAAATAATAAGCGCAAAGAACGATGTGTGGGGTGGGTTGGTAAGTGGCGAAAGATGGCGGGGGGTGTGTAGTTGGTCATAGTGGGATATCACCAATGTGTAACTGGGGTGTCTAGTGGGTCCCCTACCATGCGGCAGGGTCGATCCTACTGTGTGGTGGGGTAGTGTGGCAGTGGTCGAGTGTGTAACGGGGCTAGGTGGTGCCGTAGGTATCGTTTGAGAGTCGATTCACGCCGCGGTTCGATAAGGATGTCCACCCTAGGCGGCTCTTTTATGTGTATACTAAGCCGTAAATGTATCTCAACGGTGTCTAGTTGCTGCCATAGCGCTTGACAGGTTCGAAACCTACAATGTGGTGGCGTAGTGTGGCAGTGGGCGAGTATGTAACGGAGCTAGATGGCGTCATTGACGGCTCGAATAACGCGGTTGGTTGATAACTATACCCAACATAGGGGCCAGAGAAGCGAATCCCGCTATGTCGCTTTGCTTTTTCCTCAAAAATACTCCGTTCCAAAACCAGCAGATTCAGCGTAACTGTTCAGTGGCTTCACATTCATACAAAAGTACAGGTTCTATGTAGAAATTGGTATCGTTTTATTGGTCAATATGTTTTTTATCTTCGCCATGGCGATTCTTGTTCTAATCTCTTCAAGGCATCTCCCAGCAGCTGTTGTGACTGTTCCGAGATACTTGTATCTATTCACTTGTTTCAGAATGTTCCAATTTGCAAGTATATTACATTGTGGTGTTTCGTCCTTCCTATTGACGATCATAAGCCGTGTCGTTTTATAATTTAATTATAACCCTAGTTGTTCACAGTGTACAACAACCACCTCTACTAAATATTGCAGATCCTACGCAGTGTCTGTTGATTACATAAATTATATGAAGGCAGTTGACAATTTAAATTAGATGAAGTTATTTTATTACAGACATTAAATGAAGACATTTGACTATAAATATTTAATAAAACGACGAAAAAACGGAGAGCTACCGGCGTGAGAAAAGCTTATAAGTATGTTAATGTCAGTTTCTGTGCTCATATTTAGCAGAAGCATTCTGCATAGTATATGAATATTTAGCTTTAAGGTGAAATCATTACTGCTGTACCGATCGGAAACAAGAAAAACGACTAAAACAAATACTAATAAACAACAAACATTCATTAATGGGTGCCCATGTAGTTCATCTTTGGCGTTCATGTCTCATTCAACAATTAGTATAATGTCTGAAGTCAAATTTGCGGCTTCAAAATATGTGTTCATAACATATTTATATATGAAGATATATATTCAAGGTGATTTTAAAGGACAAATTTCCTCATGTCACACGCTGCAAAAGACATATTTCGCTCAAACTTAAACATTAAGAGTGGAAAAGAGTATGTTGTAGATACTGTTTTTTCCTTTGTTTCTAGTGGGACTTGATCATTTGTTGTTCTATCTGGGCATGGTATGTATATTTTCACCACATCTTCACTGATGTTTTTCATCTTGTCTGCACATTGCCCACGCTTCACAGTCATACAAAAGTACAGATTCTATGAAAGACAGAGACAATTTGCAGCTATTATTAAACAAAATGACAAATCGGAGGTCAGCTAATATGTACGTATTTGTAAATAAGGATACACAGCGATGTCTATTATATAACGATAACAAAGGTATTTAGTTGTAGAAAACTACCGTGCCTCCCAGGCAAACGGCGGTAGGCTAGTGACTAAGGTTAGATTAGCTGTGATGGCACCAGCTGGAGATATTAATCAGCTACCTGGTACCCAGTGAAGATGACACGATAAACGAGGCGGTATAGGTCGCGTGGCCCTGAACAAAACCAACAATGAAACAAAAATGGTAATGAAACGTTGCGTCGCCGCGAAGCATTATTTTATAAACCAAAGATTACAATCATTCTGAGAGGGTAATAATAGACAGGCTAAGCCTACCAGAAAGAGGTGTCTAATACACTGGGTACCAACGACAGACAGCTGGTCAAGAAGAAGCAATACACAGTATATAAAGTTATGCCTAAATAAAACTTAGTTTAAAGAATTCAAGTACATTATTACAAGTTAAATTACATAATAAAACAAATACAGTGATATGTATAAAATTATAAAAAACAAAAAAGAAGAAAACACCAGTGTTACATTAGCAAATAAGTGAAAAACACAACGGTATGAATACATTGGTGTATTAGTTACATACAAATAGTACACACAACATGCCCTTATGTCAGCGTAACGGCCTAACGGTTAAATCACGTGACCGCTATCTGTTCTATAGTGCGACCAAAATACACTGATCACCCCTCACGTCAGCGTAACAGACTAAAACTTAAACCAAGCGCCCACTATCTATTCTATATTGTTGCCAACAATTATGTGCATGCTGCCATCCTTTGATGTGAGTCTGATTGATGAAGCCTGTCAGGAAACAACCATAGAGACATAGTAAAAGTGACGTGAGAATACAAATCCAAGCGTATTGACTCTCGGTGTATCGTTATTCACGTAACGTTTCCTGTTTCCTGCTCCAGTCTATTGTTGTAAAATCTTACCAAAGTGGACACTGTGGCCCAAATCTACATGAATGAAGTAGGATAGATGCGGTTGTCATATGTGTCTTATAGGGATTGGTCATTGGTTTTTTTTTTTTAAACTTATCGATGGAAGAGAAGGACCCTTACACTACAAACAGAATAAACATTTACATTAATAATACCCATAACAAACACATGACCATCTACACTGGCTGTGACAAAAGTGACAGTCTGCTTAGAGAAAACAGCGATTTTTCAACGAAAACATAGTCTGTGTGTTATCTCCTTGGAAACGTAAATCTGGTTATATTTAAATCACCCTATGCATTCATGTCCCCCATGAAAACTAATGTAATGTCTGAAGAAGTCAAATTTTGAGGCTTCAAAATATGTTTTCGTAGTATATGTATATATGAATATATATACATGTGTTTTCTAACAACAAATGTCCGCATGTCGCTCTTTACATCCATTCACAAGTATAGGTTCTATGAACGACACAACACCTACAAGTTACTAAGATTGGCACTGGGTTACCAACAACATTTGCGTCTAGAGTCAATACAACAGGACAAGACAATGCTTTTTTCGGCCTCTGATTGAGAACAACAGATATAAACGTAATTATGCAATTACCTCTTTACCACAGTACCGAGAAAGTTAAAAATATCATTTTAAATACGCTGACGACCATAGTAACACAACCAGTTAATTCTGCTTGCTCACTTTGTGTATTACCCACACCTACTATAGATTGCAGAAAATACTCATTGTCTACAACCAAGCTGAAAAATATCGGTAAAAATTATAAAGGCCTCGTCCGATTTCATAAAAAGAAGGAAATAATGGTAGCCAAATGTGAACACATCGGTCAAACTTCTAAATGTCTCATCAAAACTTATAAAAAATAGGAAAATTTGTTAACCTAATGAGAAAAATATTGACCCTGTAAAGAAATATTTACAACAAAATTATAAAAATTAGGAACATTTGTTAACCTAATGAGAAAAAATATCGACCAAAGAGAGCAATATTTCATCTAATCTTATAAAAAGTAGGAACATTTGTCAGCCGAAATGGGGAAAAGGTCGGTCAAATACATAAATATCGCAACAAATTATAAAACGTAGGAAAAAATAGTGGTCAAAGACAGAAATATCTCATCCGAACTTATAACAAGTAAGAAAATATACTAGTAAAATCAAGAAACATGTCGACCGAAGTAATAAAATAGGTAGAACGAGGTACAAACTTATAAATATTTCATTCAAACTTATAAAGACTATGATAAAATGTTATCCAAATCAAATAACAGGCTGACCAAACTTAATTAGCTCATCCAACCTTATAAATAGTAGGACAATTTGTTAGCCAAATAGGCAAAATATTGGTCCGATACACAAATATCTCAATCAGTTTTATAAAAAGTAGGAGAAAAGGCGAGTCAAACTAATAAAAACGGTGGCCAAATACATAAATAGCTCAACGAAAATTATAAAAAGTAGGAAAATTGTAAGTCAAATGTAAAAAATATGGGGCAAATAGGAAATCATATTAACCAAATGTGAAAAATATCGGTTAAACTTATAAAGGTCTCATCGAAACTTATGAAAAAAAAAAAAAAAAGAGGTAAATTTGTTAACCTAAGGAGAAAAAATATTGACCCTGTAAATAAACATTTACAACAAACGTATAAACATTAGGAAAATGTGTTAACCTAATGAGAAAAAAAAAAAAATATCGACATAGAGAGCAATATTTCATCTAATCTTATAAAAAGTAGGAAAATTTGTCAACCGAAATGGGAAAAGGTCGGTCAAATACATAAATATCTCAACAAATTATAAAAAGTAGGAAATAATAGGGGCCAAGTAAAAAATAGCTTACCCAGATTTATAAAAGGTAGGAAAATGTGTTAGCCAAAAGGGGAAAATATTGATCAAACTAAGAAACATGTCGACCGAACTAGGAAAATAAGTGAACCAAAGTAATAAAAAATGTTGGATAAATACAGAAATATGTTGACCAAACTTAAAATATCGCTGCTAAACTTATGAATACTAGGAAACTTTGTTAAATAAATGTGAAAAAATATCGACCAAACTTAAAAAAAATCTCCGCCAAAATTACGAAAAGTAGGAAACTTTGTTAACCAAAGTTGAAACTATATCGGTCAAACTTATAAATGACTCGTCCGAATTCATAAAAAGTAGGAAATAATGTTAACCAAAAAGGGCAAAATATTGACCAAGTAAAGAAATGCCTCGTCCAAAATTGTTAAAAGTAGGACAAACTTGTTAACCAAAGGTGAAAAAAGATCGGCCAAACAGATAAATATTTCAACTAAACTTAAAAACAGTAGGAAAAATGTTGCTTCTATAGTTATGTCAAACGTGTCTTGATCTTTTATTTGAAAAGACATTTCACAATACATAATCAGCAACGTTAGCACTTTCCCTCTTTTACATTACTGAAAGCTTCAACTTATCATTCCAGCGTTTCTGTTTAAGAATCACTTATACAGACTAATCACTCCTCACTCCATACTATTGATTTTTTTTTTCTTTATAACACAAAGTGTCTCTGTCTTTCATAGATAGCTTCACACCTTGTCCATGTCACAGCACCAACAGCTCCAAACCTTCGTTGTACATGAGCTTCAACGACATAGTAATAACAACATTTATGGCAATGCAGTCTATGGCTCCACCTGGGATAGTTTCGATATCATCTGAGTATTCGTCAGCAAAGATCCATTTCCCATAACTGATATCGAAACTATCCCAGGTGGAGCCATAGACTGCATTGCCATAAATGTTGTTATTACTATGTCGTTGAAGCTCATGTACAACGAAGGTTTGGAGCTGTTGGTGCTGTGACATGGACAAGGTGTGAAGCTATCTATGAAAGACAGAGACACTTTGTGTTATAAAGAAAAAAAAAAAAAAATCAATAGTATGGAGTGAGGAGTGATTAGTCTGTATAAGTGATTCTTAAACAGAAACGCTGGAATGATAAGTTGAAGCTTTCAGTAATGTAAAAGAGGGAAAGTGCTAACGTTGCTGATTATGTATTGTGAAATGTCTTTTCAAATAAAAGATCAAGACACGTTTGACATAACTATAGAAGCAACATTTTTCCTACTGTTTTTAAGTTTAGTTGAAATATTTATCTGTTTGGCCGATCTTTTTTCACCTTTGGTTAACAAGTTTGTCCTACTTTTAACAATTTTGGACGAGGCATTTCTTTACTTGGTCAATATTTTGCCCTTTTTGGTTAACATTATTTCCTACTTTTTATGAATTCGGACGAGTCATTTATAAGTTTGACCGATATAGTTTCAACTTTGGTTAACAAAGTTTCCTACTTTTCGTAATTTTGGCGGAGATTTTTATAAGTTTGGTCGATATTTTTTCACATTTATTTAACAAAGTTTCCTAGTATTCATAAGTTTAGCAGCGATATTTTAAGTTTGGTCAACATATTTCTGTATTTATCCAACATTTTTTATTACTTTGGTTCACTTATTTTCCTAGTTCGGTCGACATGTTTCTTAGTTTGATCAATATTTTCCCCTTTTGGCTAACACATTTTCCTACCTTTTATAAATCTGGGTAAGCTATTTTTTACTTGGCCCCTATTATTTCCTACTTTTTATAATTTGTTGAGATATTTATGTATTTGACCGACCTTTTCCCATTTCGGTTGACAAATTTTCCTACTTTTTATAAGATTAGATGAAATATTGCTCTCTATGTCGATATTTTTTTTTTTTTTCTCATTAGGTTAACACATTTTCCTAATGTTTATACGTTTGTTGTAAATGTTTATTTACAGGGTCAATATTTTTTCTCCTTAGGTTAACAAATTTTCCTCTTTTTTTTTTTTTTCATAAGTTTCGATGAGACCTTTATAAGTTTAACCGATATTTTTCACATTTGGTTAATATGATTTCCTATTTGCCCCATATTTTTTACATTTGACTTACAATTTTCCTACTTTTTATAATTTTCGTTGAGCTATTTATGTATTTGGCCACCGTTTTTATTAGTTTGACTCGCCTTTTCTCCTACTTTTTATAAAACTGATTGAGATATTTGTGTATCGGACCAATATTTTGCCTATTTGGCTAACAAATTGTCCTACTATTTATAAGGTTGGATGAGCTAATTAAGTTTGGTCAGCCTGTTATTTGATTTGGATAACATTTTATCATAGTCTTTATAAGTTTGAATGAAATATTTATAAGTTTGTACCTCGTTCTACCTATTTTATTACTTCGGTCGACATGTTTCTTGATTTTACTAGTATATTTTCTTACTTGTTATAAGTTCGGATGAGATATTTCTGTCTTTGACCACTATTTTTTCCTACGTTTTATAATTTGTTGCGATATTTATGTATTTGACCGACCTTTTCCCCATTTCGGCTGACAAATGTTCCTACTTTTTATAAGATTAGATGAAATATTGCTCTCTTTGGTCGATATTTTTTCTCATTAGGTTAACAAATGTTCCTAATTTTTATAATTTTGTTGTAAATATTTCTTTACAGGGTCAATATTTTTCTCATTAGGTTAACAAATTTTCCTATTTTTTATAAGTTTTGATGAGACATTTAGAAGTTTGACCGATATGTTCACATTTGGCTACCATTATTTCCTTCTTTTTATGAAATCGGACGAGGCCTTTATAATTTTTACCGATATTTTTCAGCTTGGTTGTAGACAATGAGTATTTTCTGCAATCTATAGTAGGTGTGGGTAATACACAAAGTGAGCAAGCAGAATTAACTGGTTGTGTTACTATGGTCGTCAGCGTATTTAAAATGATATTTTTAACTTTCTCGGTACTGTGGTAAAGAGGTAATTGCATAATTACGTTTATATCTGTTGTTCTCAATCAGAGGCCGAAAAAAGCATTGTCTTGTCCTGTTGTATTGACTCTAGACGCAAATGTTGTTGGTAACCCCGTGCCAATCTTAGTAACTTGTAGGTGTTGTGTCGTTCATAGAATCTATACTTGTGAATGGATGTAAAGCGCGACATGCGGACATTTGTTGTTAGAAAACACATGTATATATATTCATATATACATATACTACGAAAACATATTTTGAAGCCTCAAAATTTGACTTCTTCAGACATTACATTAGTTTTCATGGGGGACATGAATGCATAGGGTGATTTAAATATAACCAGATTTACGTTTCCAAGGAGATAACACACAGACTATGTTTTCGTTGAAAAATCGCTGTTTTCTCTAAGCAGACTGTCACTTTTGTCACAGCCAGTGTAGATGGTCATGTGTTTGTTATGGGTATTATTAATGTAAATGTTTATTCTGTTTGTAGTGTAAGGGTCCTTCTCTTCCATCGATAAGTTTTAAAAAAAAAAACCAATGACCAATCCCTATAAGACACATATGACAACCGCATCTATCCTACTTCATTCATGTAGATTTGGGCCACAGTGTCCACTTTGGTAAGATTTTACAACAATAGACTGGAGCAGGAAACAGGAAACGTTACGTGAATAACGATACACCGAGAGTCAATACGCTTGGATTTGTATTCTCACGTCACTTTTACTATGTCTCTATGGTTGTTTCCTGACAGGCTTCATCAATCAGACTCACATCAAAGGATGGCAGCATGCACATAATTGTTGGCAACAATATAGAATAGATAGTGGGCGCTTGGTTTAAGTTTTAGTCTGTTACGCTGACGTGAGGGGTGATCAGTGTATTTTGGTCGCACTATAGAACAGATAGCGGTCACGTGATTTAACCGTTAGGCCGTTACGCTGACATAAGGGCATGTTGTGTGTACTATTTGTATGTAACTAATACACCAATGTATTCATACCGTTGTGTTTTTCACTTATTTGCTAATGTAACACTGGTGTTTTCTTCTTTTTTGTTTTTTATAATTTTATACATATCACTGTATTTGTTTTATTATGTAATTTAACTTGTAATAATGTACTTGAATTCTTTAAACTAAGTTTTATTTAGGCATAACTTTATATACTGTGTATTGCTTCTTCTTGACCAGCTGTCTGTCGTTGGTACCCAGTGTATTAGACACCTCTTTCTGGTAGGCTTAGCCTGTCTATTATTACCCTCTCAGAATGATTGTAATCTTTGGTTTATAAAATAATGCTTCGCGGCGACGCAACGTTTCATTACCATTTTTGTTTCATTGTTGGTTTTGTTCAGGGCCACGCGACCTATACCGCCTCGTTTATCGTGTCATCTTCACTGGGTACCAGGTAGCTGATTAATATCTCCAGCTGGTGCCATCACAGCTAATCTAACCTTAGTCACTAGCCTACCGCCGTTTGCCTGGGAGGCACGGTAGTTTTCTACAACTAAATACCTTTGTTATCGTTATATAATAGACATCGCTGTGTATCCTTATTTACAAATACGTACATATTAGCTGACCTCCGATTTGTCATTTTGTTTAATAATAGCTGCAAATTGTCTCTGTCTTTCATAGAATCTGTACTTTTGTATGACTGTGAAGCGTGGGCAATGTGCAGACAAGATGAAAAACATCAGTGAAGATGTGGTGAAAATATACATACCATGCCCAGATAGAACAACAAATGATCAAGTCCCACTAGAAACAAAGGAAAAAACAGTATCTACAACATACTCTTTTCCACTCTTAATGTTTAAGTTTGAGCGAAATATGTCTTTTGCAGCGTGTGACATGAGGAAATTTGTCCTTTAAAATCACCTTGAATATATATCTTCATATATAAATATGTTATGAACACATATTTTGAAGCCGCAAATTTGACTTCAGACATTATACTAATTGTTGAATGAGACATGAACGCCAAAGATGAACTACATGGGCACCCATTAATGAATGTTTGTTGTTTATTAGTATTTGTTTTAGTCGTTTTTCTTGTTTCCGATCGGTACAGCAGTAATGATTTCACCTTAAAGCTAAATATTCATATACTATGCAGAATGCTTCTGCTAAATATGAGCACAGAAACTGACATTAACATACTTATAAGCTTTTCTCACGCCGGTAGATCTCCGTTTTTTCGTCGTTTTATTAAATATTTATAGTCAAATGTCTTCATTTAATGTCTGTAATAAAATAACTTCATCTAATTTAAATTGTCAACTGCCTTCATATAATTTATGTAATCAACAGACACTGCGTAGGATCTGCAATATTTAGTAGAGGTGGTTGTTGTACACTGTGAACAACTAGGGTTATAATTAAATTATAAAACGACACGGCTTATGATCGTCAATAGGAAGGACGAAACACCACAATGTAATATACTTGCAAATTGGAACATTCTGAAACAAGTGAATAGATACAAGTATCTCGGAACAGTCACAACAGCTGCTGGGAGATGCCTTGAAGAGATTAGAACAAGAATCGCCATGGCGAAGATAAAAAACATATTGACCAATAAAACGATACCAATTTCTACATAGAACCTGTACTTTTGTATGAATGTGAAGCCACTGAACAGTTACGCTGAATCTGCTGGTTTTGGAACGGAGTATTTTTGAGGAAAAAGCAAAGCGACATAGCGGGATTCGCTTCTCTGGCCCCTATGTTGGGTATAGTTATCAACCAACCGCGTTATTCGAGCCGTCAATGACGCCATCTAGCTCCGTTACATACTCGCCCACTGCCACACTACGCCACCACATTGTAGGTTTCGAACCTGTCAAGCGCTATGGCAGCAACTAGACACCGTTGAGATACATTTACGGCTTAGTATACACATAAAAAGAGCCGCCTAGGGTGGACATCCTTATCGAACCGCGGCGTGAATCGACTCTCAAACGATACCTACGGCACCACCTAGCCCCGTTACACACTCGACCACTGCCACACTACCCCACCACACAGTAGGATCGACCCTGCCGCATGGTAGGGGACCCACTAGACACCCCAGTTACACATTGGTGATATCCCACTATGACCAACTACACACCCCCCGCCATCTTTCGCCACTTACCAACCCACCCCACACATCGTTCTTTGCGCTTATTATTTTATTCCGACATCGCCCTTGATTAAAAACAGATGGCACCAGCGACCTCCCTCGACCCCGACACTGATATTCAACTGTCGGCAATATCGACTTTTTGCTCACAGATGTTCGCCGATCTTACCAAAGATACAAATACATCAACCCGTATCAGCCTGAGCACACCAATCGATTATGCAATCGTCTATACAAACGGGAACCTAATTAATTCATTACACCGGCTGACATATTCAATTAGCAAACCTGGCGCCATAGTTTAATTGATCTTGTTAACCCCGAAGCTCTGATTAAAAACCACACCTGACACTTAAAAAACGAGGCAGGAGCTGGAAGGCATGAGGCAGGCCACAACCCACCCACCGCGAGACATGAGACATGAGACGAGAATGAGACATGAGATATATCTCATTGCTCATTGCTCGATGCTAGGCCTGGAGACCCTATAGTACTACTCATATATGCCCCGTTTTAGTATGCAACTAATTGATTCATGCATTGTCTTCTTAAGCTTTGCTGCAGTTCCCCTTATTCTGGTAGTATGCTAACGTTGTATTATGTCTAAGGATGTCACTGCACATTGGGCATTTGCACTTGTGTCAGTAACGTTAATATAACGTTGAAAGCACCTCATATCTGGACAAACTAATGCTAACTTATGTGGGCTGGACTGTGACACTCTGTATGTGTGCATCTACAAGTCGGGTGAAGAGACAAGACGATCGACGTCATGGCATCCGGTTAACTGAGTTGAGTTAAACTAAGAACTGACATAACTACACTCAGGACATTCCCATACACGCTCCGTCGGCTTGTTCAACATCCAGCAAAGAGTCACACTACTAATCGTTTCCACGGCTATCTGATTGAAAGTTCTGCTGGTCTTCCCTCTCAGTTTTAAGATTCTTCCAAAACCCCTACCTGTATCCGGCAATCTAATTCTTTCCACACACAGGTTCTCACTCAATTCCCCCGCCTTCTCCACCTGGTCCCACAGGTGCACGACCACCTCTTCCTTGTCCGCATGTAATCTACCACCTAGAGGCGCATTCCCTGCCAGCCTATCAGCCCGTTCAATCCCCCGCACTCCCGCATGGCCAGGGCAAGAAATTCATACATTTCTCACAATCTGCGACCTATGAAGCCATTCTCCACGAAGCATTCCTTTCTCCACCTTAGTAAGCATGCCCCTTGAGTCCGTAAAGAATACAATGTGTGTTGCGGCGGTCTCCTCCAATCATTGGAAGGCTGATGTTACTGAATCCACCTCCGTTCTCATGCTAGATGTCGAAGTCTCATATACCAGAATCTCCTTTCTCAAGAATCACCCATTAGCCTTCGCAATGTAACCCCAACCACTACGTCTGTTTCTCACAACTGACTCATCGGTGTAGATCGCCATGTTACATCTGGTTATATCCCGTATAGCTTGTCCTTTCTGTGCTTCACTGCCGAAAGCGTGGCACAGATCACGAAATCTGCAGCTCCGATGAAATAAAGTGAGCAAAGTGAATCCTAAAGAATAGTTTAATTACATTACTGGAAGCAAACTTTCACAAAGTTTTCTGGTCACTTTGCCACTCTGCTCAACTTTGTTGCAGTCTGGCAGAAACACTTCCCATAGTGAAGTTCTGGAGCAAATGTTTATTGAATCCAAACAGTTGCACTTTTGTACATCTTCTCCAACCACAGTAGTTCTCTCCCTGACTGCACTGTTCCTAGTCGTTCATCGTCGTCTCCGTTTCCGCAATATTCTCTCAGCGAAGTGTTGGGGTAGATGTAAAGATCATTCGTGCAATACCTCTAATGCTCTTTGTAGGTTGATATTCGTTTCTCTCTAAGGTTGTTCTTGATACCATCACTTATGTCATCTTCCCCTTGCTCTGTATCCGTTGTTTCTTCAATATGGCTCTTTCGGGCAAATGGTACCAGGGCATTCTTATGAAGTGGCCAAACCATTTAATCTGTTGTTCTTTAATTAACTGCAATACTGGTTTCAGACCTGGTCTTCTCAAGTCCTCAGTCCTAATTCTATCTCTCAGTTATTCCCGCATCTTTTCTAAGGCAACTCATCTCTGTTGTTATAATTTTACGCTCATTAGTCGTTTAATTGTTTATATCATCTTTCCGTTGTTATTTATTCTCAGCGATGTGTTCACGTGTAATAGTAACCCTGCCCCTTAGACTCCTTGATGTGTTCTGTCCATTATTGTCTCTGTCATCCGCTTCTCCAGGAAGAGTTCAGTTTGAAAGGGTGATTCGCTCACAGAAGACAATATTTCCACTATTAAATGTTTTTAGAACAGGTTATGTTTGGTCTGTGTCCGTAATTATGTACCATGCGTAAGTATTACAGCTTCCTGTTGTATGTGTGCCAGTCATGCTTATAAAAGGTCGAAAGAGTAGATACAGCCTGTTGTATAGGTACCAATCATACACATAATATGTAGAAAGAGTAGATACAGCCTGTTGTATAGGTACCAATCATACACATAATATGTAGAAAGAGTAGAAATGGACAAGAGATCAACGTTTGAATGTTTGTGTGATAGGATTTACGAGAATAAAAGTCGACTGCAGAGGGATTTAAACAGTATCGTGCCCTAGACGGAGAAACTCTCCATGCAAGTATAGATTCTGGGAGTAAATCATCATCATCGTCATCATCATCATCATCATCATCATCATCATCATCATGTAACCAGTACTGTGGCCCTCACTACAACACTACCCCAGTACTACTTCTCCTGCCTCATGTAGGCTCAGTCTCCACAGTCGTGCTGGTGGGCCCCTGCCTCTTGTTCCATGCACCTCGCCTTCTATGTTGTGTTCTAAACAACTGTGACGTGTAATGTGATAAGACGTTGCAGTTTCCTGCCACGGTACTGTTTGTGGGCCAGTTGTCTTGGATGTTCAGATATTCTAAGAGGTCACATTTTTCTGCCTCTTGGTACATTGTATTCTAAGAATGTAAGCTTATTGTTAAAAAACTTGGATTTCCTTCTTCAGTGGTTGTAGAATACTCTACTATACACATTCATACGTTGCCAACGGAAAGTCACGTTTCGGCCAAATATCTCTTCTTCTGACGGTATCTTCAATTTTCTAGAATGATTGAATTCTTAAGCAGCCGAGTATTATGGAAGCGAAGTGAATGAAGCTTACAGTTTCATTAAACTCTGCGGACACTAACAACATGGCAGTATGCACGTGTCGTGTCCATATTTGCTTATTGTTTAGGTTGTTGCCACATTCTAGTCTCGCTATTGTTTATGATTTCCTTGTATTTGGCTAATCTGTCGGTTTCACTGATGATGTTTGTTTTATTTTTATTATATAGACCACTTTTGAAATACAGGGTCGGTCTTTGGGCGTCGGTTGTCGGTATATTTATGCTCAAAGAAACACATTCCTGTAATGATGGTGCAGTAATCACAGAGATAAGTAAGAAACTTCTGGATCAAAAGAAAGATCGTGATCGCATAATAACAGACGATGGTTGATATCAAACAGAGCTCTAGAAGAGAGTCTTGGTGGCCAAGGTTGTGTTCAGCGCCATTATAAATATTATCAAAAGTACTAGTTTTATCGACACAGACTGACGTACATCCAGTGCTATATGGTACATCATCTTTATAACTCTTTTTTAGTGTTCTAAAGTACTTTTATATATATATATATATATATATATATATATATATATATATATATATATATATATATATATATATATACACACACACACACATCAGTCATATAAATAGAAATGCACGCATGCTGTGAGTGTCAAGTGCTATATATACTATGCGCTACAACACTGCTCCCAACCTCCTATAGTCACCATTCTTCTTTTATAAACGCCAATCAACCGGCGATTTACTGTTATAATAATTAAAACAGACTAACGGACCCCTGTTCATGTCACCAGATGACTGGGTATATAGTGTAAGGCACATATCTTAAATCACGGGAACTAAGTGGTTGTGATCAACAACATGCCGCCTGCTTTCATTTTCCGGGAAATTTTCTATCATTTATATAAGGGGGGTTCATTTGAAATCCGTTCGTACCGCACCGCACGTAATTGCGTACGTTGAACGTGATCATGTCATAGTCATGTGATAAGTACTGACCAATGAATAAAAGAGCACGTGCTTATCGTCCCATGATGCATAGGTTCTGTTTCTGACCGTTGAGAAACTGGCCGGGTTGATCCAAAATCCGTCCAAAGAAGCTTAAAGAGCGGTGATTCAGTTTCTTTCATTTGAAGGATGTCGACCAGTGGACATTCATCGAAGAATGCAGGCAGCGTATGGTAACAAATGTGTGTCGAAGACAACAGTGACAGACTGGGCACAAATGTTTCGGAAAGGACGCCAGTTCACGACAGATCTTCGACTGATCTTCGGGTCAAGCGCATATTGTTGCAACAGAAAAAGCCATCGTCAAAATTGATGCAGCAGTACAGATGAACCGTTGTCGAAGCATACGTTCGCTAGCGAAAGAATTTGATGTTTCAATTGGGACAATTCAAAAGGTCGTTCGTAAGAAACTGCAATATCGGAAGGTGTGTTCACAGTGGGTACCACGGATGTTGACCGACCACCAAAAAGAGGAACGCATGGGATGGTGTTTGAACCACTTGCTGCGTTACAGAGTGGAGGGTGATGCATTTCTCTTCCGCATAGTAGGTAGGCGAATGAATCATGGTGTCACCACTTTGAGCCGAGCAGCAAAAGAGAGAGCATGCAATGGAAGCATGCTGGATCACCAAAAGCCAATAAATTCAAGTTACAGGTTTCCGCTGGTAAGGTTATGCTGAGCGCATTGTTTGACCATGAAGGGCTATTGTTGGCCGACTTTAAAGAACCTGGTGTCAACATCAACTCTACCCACTACTTGCAAACACTAGACAAGCTGCAAAAAGCCATCAAGAATAAACGACACGGCATGCTTCTCGCGGTGTGATTTTGTTGCACGATAATGCTCGTCCGCATGTCGCAAAGATTGTGCAGGAAGCATTAGCAAGGAAGAAGTGGGAAATTCTGCAACATCCTAGCCTATAGTCCTGATTTGTCACCATGTGATTTCATTTTTTCGGACCTCTAAAAAAAGCTCTCAAGAGGCAACGATTTCACACAAATGCAAACGTAATGAGCGCGGTAAACACTTGGTTCAGTGAGCAACCACAATCAATTTTTGCGGACGGCATTCGCCGCCTACCTAAGCAATAGGATGCTTGCCTAAATGCCTACGGCGACTTTTTGTGACCAATCCATGGTCCATAATTCATTCAAAATCAATGCTTTGTTTAATTATACCACACCAGTTAATGTTTCTTTCATGCTTTTGTAATAAAGCCATTGGAACGGGTTTCAAATGAATGTCGCTAATACAAGGTGTTTGTAAAGTCTCACTACACTTTGTATGTAGAACAAATCTGAAAAATTATTTCTTTTCTTGATAACACCATTCTGTTTGGAGTGCAAAGAATTACTCCAACAGACCACAGCCATTCGCTGCATATTGTTTCACTATGAAATGTGGAGCACAATTTTTGATGACATCATGTACTTCATTTTTCATTTTTTTTTTTCTATATACAAAGTGTAGTGAGACTTTACAAACACCGTGTATTTAGGCTAACGCGACCTGACAGATCAATAAAAACAATTCCCATCCTGATATAATAGCCTAGTAAATCCTACCCACTCCTAACGTACATAAAAACGGATTTTAATGAGTTTTAGATTAAAAACCCGCCCTGGTAAATGAAAACAATTTAAGTTCTTTAATATGTTCACCACAACGGGCCTTTAATGTATTTTTAAGTGTCCGACGCCGTAGAGCTGAGATCACTTCCGACCAGGGATGAAACGTTAGCGGTACAAGTACAACCATTAGTAGACCAGTTTACTGGGACCGTTATGCCATAAATCAGTGTTAGAAGTTTGCCTGAACATTTCCCATACAATTAAGTGCATCTTATAATAACTGGAGTTAGTGTGATCACTAGTAGGCTACGCTGATAATGTCAACAGTGCGGTTGGGTGTGGGTTTGACAAGCGTGCTCGTCGCCTGCCAAGTGGGGGAATGACTGGCCACTAATCGCTTGTGCCGATAAAATGAGAATGTCCAAGCACATCATAGACCGATAGCACCTGGGGACTTGTTTCGAATTATTTTAATAACCGCGATGGGGAAGCCACTATCACTCTTAGAAGGGATCAAAATTCACAGGGTGGGAACCACTGCTCTATTGCATACTATACGGTGCAGAGTCATTGGCTATCTATGATATACTATATGGTGCCAGAGTCATTGGCTATCTATGATATACTATATGGTGCCAGAGTCATTGGCTATCTATTATATACTATATGGTGCCAGAGTCATTGGCTATCTATGATATAATATATGGTGCCAGAGTCATTGTCTATCTATGATATACTATAAGGTGCACAGACATTAGTTGTGTTACATGGATGTCTGGTCACAGATAGAGTAGTTGTGTTACATTGACATCTGGTCACAGAGTAGTTGTGTTACAGTGACATCTAGTCACAGTTAGAGTAGTTTTGTTACATGGACGCCTGGTCACAGAGTAGTTGTGTTACATGAACAACTGGTCACATAGTAGTTGTGTTACATGGACATCTGGTCACAGACAGAGTTGTGTTACCTGGACATCCTGGTCACAGAGTAGTTGTGTTACATGGACATCTGGTCACAGAGTAGTTTTGTTACTTTGACATCTTGTCACAGAGTACTTGTGTTACATTGATATCTGGGCACAGAGTTGTGTTACATGGACATTTGGTCACAGATAGAGTAGCTGTGTTACTTGGGCGTATGGTCACAGAATAATTGTGTAACATTTACATCTAGTCACAGAGTAGTTGTGTTACATGGACATCTGGTCACAGAGTAGTTGTGTTACACTGACATCTGGTCACATAGTAGTTGTGTTACATTGATATCTTGTCACAGAGTAGTTGTGTTACATTGATATCTGGTCACAGAGTTGTGTTACATGGACATTTGGTCACAGATAGAGTAGCTGTGTTACTTGGGCGTATGGTCACAGAATAATTGTGTAACATTTATATCTAGTCACAGAGTAGTTGTGTTACATGGACATCTGGTCACAGAGTAGTTGTGTTACACTGACATCTGGTCACATAGTAATTGTGTTACATTGATATCTTGTCACAGAGTAGTTGTGTTACATTGATATCTGGTCACAGAGTTGTGTTACATGGACATTTGGTCACAGATAAAGTAGCTGTGTTACTTGGGCGTATGGTCACAGAATAATTGTGTAACATTTATATCTAGTCACAGAGTAGTTGTTTTACATGGACATCTTATCACAGATAGAGTTGTTGTGTTACATGGACGTCTTGTCACAGATAGAGTGATTGTGTTACATTGACGTTCGGTCACAGAGTAATTGTGTTACATGGACATCTGGTCACAGAGTAATTGTTAGATGAACGTCTGGTCAGAGAGTAGTTGTGTTACATGGACGTCTGGTCACAGAGCTATTGTGTTACATGGACGTCTTGTCACAGGCAGAGTTGTTGTGTTACATGGACATCTTGTCACAGATAGAGTTGTTGTGTTAAATGGACGTCCTGTCACAGATAGAGTTGTTGTGTTACACGAACGTCTTGTCACAGATAGAGTTGTTGTGTTACATTGACGTCTTGTCACAGATAGAGTTGTTGTATTATATGGACGGCTTGTCACAGACAGAGTTGTTGTGTTACATGGACATCTTGTCACAGATAGAGTTGTTGTGTTACATGGACATCTTGTCACAGATAGAGTTGTTGTGTTACATGGACATCTTGTCACAGATAGAGTTGTTGTGTTACATGGACATCTTGTCACAGATAGAGTTGTTGTGTTACATGGACATCTTGTCACAGATAGAGTTGTTGTGTTACATGGACATCTTGTCACAGATAGAGTTGTTGTGTTACATGGACATCTTGTCACAGATAGAGTTGTTGTGTTACATGGACATCTTGTCACAGATAGAGTTGTTGTGTTACTGGACATCTTGTCACAGATAGAGTTGTTGTGTTACATGGACATCTTGTCACAGATAGAGTTGTTGTGTTACATGGACATCTTGTCACAGATAGAGTTGTTGTGTTACATGGACATCTTGTCACAGATAGAAATGTGTGGGGATGAAAGTAGGGGTGTGGGAATGGGTGTGGGGGATGTGTGTATGGGTGGAGGATATGTGTATGGGACGGGTGCGGGGGATGTGTGTTTGGGTAGGGGATATGTGTGGGTGGGTGGAGATGTGTGGATGGTTTGGGGAAGTATGTGTGTTTGGCGGGGTTGTGTGGGTAGGGGATTGTGTGGGTGGATTGGGGATGTAAGGGCGGGTGGGGAGAAGTGTATGGTGTATGGATTTGGGATATGTGTGCGGTGTGTTGGTGGGGGATGTATGCATGGTGTGTCGATGGGAGGTATGTTTGTGGTGGTATGGGTGAGGATGTGTGTGTGGGTGGGGGAATAGTGTGTGGTGTGGGGGATGTGTGTGATGGGTGCGGGTAATGTGTGTATGGGTGGGGATATGTGTGGGTGAGTAGGGGGTGTGGTGGTTGGGAGAAGTGTGTGTGGGTGGTGGGGGTGTGTGAGTGGGAGATGTGTGCGTGGATGGAGAATGTGTGGGTGGGGGTGTGTGGGTGGCTTAGGGATGTGTAGGTGGGTGAGGGATGTGTATGTGTCGGGGTGGGATACGAGAGTGGAGGATTGTGTGGGTAGGGGTATTGTGATCGAGAGATGTTTGGTTGGGGATGGGTGGGGGTGAGTGGGTGCGTAGTGGAGGATGTGTGCGTGAGTGAGTGTGTATTGGTGGATGGGTGGGAAATGCATGTGTGGGTGGGGAAAGGTGCGTGGTGTGTTGGTTAGGTATATTGTGTGGGTGGGGTATGTGTGTGTGGGTGGGGGTATGTAGGGTGGATGGGTCAGGGTATCTGTGTGGCTGTGGGTGGGAATAGTGTGTGGTATGTGGGTGGGGGATATGAGTGTGGTATGTAGGTGTGGATGCATGGTGGTATGTGGGTGTGGGATGTGTTGGTGAGGGATATGTGTGCGGTGTGTGGGTTGGGAATATTGCGTGGTAGAGGATGTATGTGATGTGCGGGTGGGGGTGTGTGTGGTGGGAGATTGGGTTAGGGCATGTGTGGGTGGGTGGAGGATGTACGTGTGGGTGGTGGGGTGTGTGTGAGTGGATTGGGGATGTATAAATGGTTAGGAAGATGTGTGTGTGTGTGTGTGTGTGTGTGTGTGTGTTTGTTAGTTAGTTAGTTAGTCGACAGATCATCCTCGTTGCACATCGGACCATTCAGTCCATAAGTGCTCGGATCCCCTCCTCAGCAAATCCCGCAGCGTGTAGCGGCTAACGACGCCAGTTCTGTGTTGGTTTATCAATCTTCTTTGGCTTCCTGCGTAGTGTTCTTGTTTGGCCACCCCTCTTTTAATTTGCTGCTCTCGCAGTCTGGCCATTGTTGTAGATTCACAGTCATCACTTGGTTCTTGCAAAAGTCTCACTTCTCGTAGAGCATTCAGAATGTCAGCCTGGTCCATGGCGCGTCCGCCCTCAACAGTAGCCTCACCTGCGAGCTTGTCAGCCCGCTCATTTCCTTGTACTCCCGCATGCCCTGGCACGAAGATGAAACTAATCTTTGCCAGCCGAGACCGCTTCAGAGCCAGCAACCATTCTCTTCGGATCGACCCCTCCTCTATCCTCTTGATCATGTTCATTGAGTCGCTAAGGAAACAAGCCCTAGTGAATGTCTGTGTCTCGAGCCATGTTATTGCTTTACTTACTGCCATGACTTCCATGGTCAGGCTACTTGTGGTTTCAGTGAAAGCACCAGAGTCCTCCTTCACAATTCTCCCTCCGGCCCGAGCTGTAAAGGCCCATGAGCTTCTCACATGTCGGACGACCGACCCATCTGTGTAGATGACCGCGTCACTGTCTAGCGAATTCTCGAAAATCAACGCTTGTACTTCAGCCTCAACAGCAGCCGGATTTTCTTGTCTGCATTTTCTATCTAGTTGGATGCAAACTGAAAAGGATGTGCAGAAGTCTGTTGGCACTTGCACCCACTCCTCGTCAGGTTCTAAGTCCTCAAGTGAACACACCTGTTGAAGAATGTCCTCGGCTTGACCCATCCACGACCGTCCTCTTTTTAACCTGCTGCCCTTCACCTTCCTAATTTCACTATGCAGTGGATGCTGTGTGTTTGCGTTAATTCTGAGGTAGGCACGTGCCCTGCAAACTTGCATTCTCTCTTCAATGGTTGGAAAATCAAGAAGGTAGCGCATCGCCCTGCATGCTGTATCTCTTGTACATCCAAGAATAATGCGCATAGCTTCATTCTGTATCCTTTCCATCCTTTCTATCTGCTTATGGCTGACAGTCAGGATTGCCATTGCATACTCCAAAACAGACATGACCAGCCCCTCGTACAGAAGACATAGATGGCGCTGCTCACAGTTTGCTGCCGCCATCACCCGCATCGCTGCCAAACCCCGCTTGGCCTTTGTTATCACCTAGTCTATGTGCACATTATAAGCAAGGCTTCGATCAAACCGTATCCCCAGGTAATTCATTGCCTGCGTTCTTTCCACCGTCTCTGAACACAGCATTACAGTTGGTGTTGGATTGTTGACAATATGATTATTCAACGAGAACCAAGTCACTGTTGCCTTTGTTGGGTTGACCATTGCCCCAGCTTCATCACACCAAGTACTTATGCGATTGAGTTCGGTTCGTAGTTCCACAGCAACCTCCTCTCTATCCTTACCCTGACGATACACTAAAACATCATCGGCATATGACAATGTCCTGCCAGGTCCAGTGATCTGCTCACTGGTGATTCTCACTGTGTAGGCGTTGAACAGTACCGGAGATAATGGTGATCCCTGTGGTAGGCCAGGATATATTGTTGTTGGTTCCGAAGTCCAACTGCCACATCTAAAAACTACTTTCCGTTGGAAGAGAGCTGCAGCGATTCAACTAAGGAGGAATGGACTTACGTTTAGTTCAAGAAGCTGAAACATTAAAAAATCCAGTGGTACTCTGTGTGTGTTTGTGTCGGGGTAGAGAGATGTCAGTTGGTGGGAATGTGTGTGTATGGTTTGGGGATGTGTGAGTGGATGTGCGATGTGTGGGTTGGTGGGGGATGTGTGTGCGTGGGTGGGGAATATGTGGTCGATGGAGATGTGGCTGGGGGATGGGAGGTTGGAGGTGTGGGTGCGGGAGAGGATTTGTGGGATAGGATGTGTAAGTGGGTTAGCGTGGGATGTGTGGGTTGGTGGGGGATGTTTGTGGGTGGCGAATGTGTTTTGGTTGGGGGAACAGGTGAGGGCAGTGTGTGTGGGTGGGGGATGTGCGGGGGGAGGATGGGTTGGTGGGTGGGGTATGTATGTGTCCCTGGGTGTGTGTGTGTGGGTGGGGTGATGTATGGGAGATGGACCTCATAACATGGTAATTTGTCTTGATTATGTTTACAACATTCATTTCACAATGTTTATCTTTCTTCCTATGTAAATGTATAATGCTTTTGATGAACGAAAGACGAGTGATTGGAACAGCCGAATGTAAGACGGGCCTGCGTGCCCAATTTGTTACCCTTTGAAAATAAAGTTGATTTGATTTGATTTGATTTAGAGTTGTTGTGTTACATGGACGTCTTGTCACAGATAGAGTTGTTGTGTTACATAGACTTCTTGTCACAGATAGAGTTGTGTTACATGAACGTCCTGTCACAGATAGAGTTGTTGTGTTACATGGACATCTTGTCACAGACAGAGTTGTTGTGTTACATAGACTTCTTGTCACAGATAGAGTTGTTGTGTTACATGGACGTCTTGTCACAGATAGAGTTGTTGTGTTACATAGACTTCTTGTCACAGATAGAGTTGTTGTGTTACATGGACATCTTGTCACAGATAGAGTTGTTGTGTTACATGGACGTCTTGTCACAGATAGAGTTGTTGTGTTACATAGACTTCTTGTCACAGATAGAGTTGTTGTGTTACATGGACATCCGATCACAATTAGTGTAGTAGTGTTACATGGACATCTGGTCACAGTGTAATTATTACATGGTTGTATGGTC
>JACEFZ010028478.1:147500-187500 GCA_014155875.1 Cepaea nemoralis
ACTGCAACGTCCTGTATGGAATATGCAACATAAAAAACGATTATGTTCTTAATCTCTGTTGTGCACACTCCTTGTCCTCAGACGTGTGTTGTGTTCGTTCCAATCTAATAAATGCTTTAATTACTTTAGTGTATACAGAGCTTTATCGGCTCGTCATTTACTTTCTATCATCACATTCCCGTCGCCTTTGAGAGACTAGTAATATATTGTCACAGTCTTGCGTTACTCGCATTCAGGCAACGTCATCCGTACCTCAAATATAACTTCAGCTCGTACAGATGTTTTACACGGATTTTCAGGCAAGCCTGACACTCGTACATTCACGACAAGGCGTTATCTGCTGTCAAAGCAATACACTGATCGTCACTCGTCAACAATATATATATATATATATATATATATATTATATATATATATACATATCATCAAACATGATCACTCTCTCTTAAGATCGCATGCGTTCACAACAATAGATAATGGCTTCAGAAAAACACTACGTCCAGTAGGAAAGCCGTCTCGTCGCTGTCTGAAGCAGCTCAGTCTGTCGCTTGCCTACGTGGTCAAAATCCCTCGTGCGGTCAGCAACTCTGCGTGCTGTTCTGTTTGCACGTAGTACTGTCGTCTTAGTACTGGTTACCCTCTAAAGTTCTATTATAGTTTACGTCGTCACGGTATCCCCCGTGACCTAATGAACCCATCCCCTGTTCTCGGGGTTGGTCCCTCTGTTGTCCTAATTATGACACGTTAGTGTCCCCACCCGAGTCTGGTCTTATAACTGTTCTTAAGTCCTAGCGTGGGTGCTGTCTCTATTCTGTCTATATCTTTATAGATGTTCTGTCTCAAGCTCAGTCTGTCGCTTGCCTACGTGGTCAAAATCCCTCGTGCGGTCAGCAACTCTGCGTGCTGTTCTGTTTGCACGTAGTACTGTCGTCTTAGTACTGGTTACCCTCTAAAGTTCTATTATAGTTTACGTCGTCACGGTATCCCCCGTGACCTAATGTACCCATCCCCTACTCTCGGGGTTGGTCCCTCTGTTGTCCTAATTATGACACGTTAGTGTCCCCACCCGAGTCTGGTCTTATAACTGTTCTTAAGTCCTAGCTTGGGTGCTGTCTCTATTCTGTCTATATCTTTATAGAGGTCCTGTCTCTCTGTCCTCTCAGTCCTTGCCCCTCTTCTGTCACTAGTCTGTTGTACTAGAATCTAACACCTTGACACACACACACACACACACACACACACACACACATATATATATATATATACTCTCACTTTTTATTATTCTCCATTGACAAGTGTATCCTTTTTCATTGTGTTTTATCTGTTATAATGTTTGTGTTTTCTAGCATCACATTTTTGTTGAATAGATCTGTTTGTTCTTTTATTCGCCAGTTGAATATTGGATACTTTGTGTAGCACTTACATTCTAGCTGATTCTGAAATATTCCCGCTTGACACTCGCATGAATAAATAGCATACTTTATAGAAAAATACAAAGCACACACATTACGTGCAATTACATAACATAGTCAGAATACGCATGCCCCATTTATCACCAAGGCGAGTTGAATATGCCATCACTGTCTCAAGAAACACAATTATTACATGTTTGCAAAATACAACCAGCTGGAACACACCGCGGCACGAGAACTGGAAACGGTTATATAAATCATTTTACCACTAGCGCGGCCGGTTTTGTTATTTTAAAGACTTGATTACACCTCGCGACATTGTGTGCGGTATAGAATTCCTTACACTTCTGCAATACGGATATGATCAGAATCTAGCGGGAATCTATGTAAGTACGATAAACACAACAATTTAAAACATACAAATAAATGTTTTTCTGCTTCACTCAATTATGACTACACATTGAAACGCCACCAGCATGCTCACACACACACACACAACCCTGCACCGTGGAACGGGACACAACAGATAATTGCTGCAAATTGTTTGGAAATGATAGATCATCAAATAGAGACATTCACAAAATGAAAGTTATACTAGAGGCTCGACATGTTATTCTGTAAGTGTCTCTATTTGAAGAAATCTGTTATTAAGCCATTTGTTCGTTCTTACATAATTCTCGTCGGTTCGCATCCAGACGGTGAGTTTTTCAAGATGTCAGGAATTATCTTAGTCAATGACTAAAAGTGCTGCCAATTGATATGTTGTAGGCACCTGTTTCTTCTGGCTCTCTCTCTCTCTCTCTCTCTCTCTCTCTCTCTCTCTCTCTCTCTCTCTCTCACACACACACACACACACATACACACACACATACGCACACACTCGCTCTCTCTCTCTCTCTCTCTCTCTCTCTCGCTCACACTCTCTCGCTCGCTGGCTCGCTCACTCTGTCTCTTTTTCGCTCGCTCACTCTATCTCTCTCTGACTCTATCTATCTCTCGCTCGCTCACTTTATCTATCTCTCGCTTGCTAATTATATCTATCTCTCGCTCGCTCACTCTATCTATTTCTTGCTAGCTCGCTCTGTCTATCTATCGATCTCTTTTGCTCACTCTATCTATCTCTCACTCGCAAACTCTATATGTCTCTCGCTCTCTCACTCTCTATCTCTCGTTTGCTCACTCTGTCTATCTCTCGCTCGCTCATTCTGCCTGACTCTCGCTTGCCAATTCTATCTATCTCTCGCTCGCTCACTCTATCTATTTCTCGCTCGCTCACTATGTGTATCTCTTGTTAGCTCACCCTATGTATCTCTCGCTCACTCGCTACCTCTATCTATCTATCTCTCGTTCGCTCGCTCGATCACTCTATCTATCTCTCGCTCACTCTATCTCTCGCTCACTTACATTATCTATCTCTCGCTCACTCTATCTCTCGCTCTCTCAATCTATCTAGCAACCTCTCGCTCGCTCACCCTATATCGCTAACTTCTTTACAGCTGTAATAGATCCGTAGCTGTTTAAACAAATATAAAGACATAAGTGTTATCGGTCCGTGTGTGTGGGTATGTGTGTGCTCGCGCGCGCGTGTAAGCAGATTGACAGACATAGACAGAGATAGATGGATGGACGGGTGGGAACATGGATCGATGGATGGATGTATCGATGGATGGATGGATCAATGGATGGGTGGATCGATGGATGGATGGATCGATCGTTCGATCGATCTCGTAACATTTAGTATGTATTGCTTATATGTACATCATTTTTATATCACGTCTGTTTCTACATTAATGTAGCATCTGATTATGTGTCCGTGTGACCTTTCTTCGGAAAACTGGGTGTCAGCAACACCCCCCCCCCTTCCATTCCGCCTCATTCTCTCCAGGCTATGATGATTTATTTGTTGATACACGCTGTATACATCTGACCTCATCATACACCAATGCACCACTCAGCTGTGCCGACCCAGCCAGTCTGTCCGCCTGATCGTTTCCCACCACACCAGTGTGTCCTGGGAAACCATCCAACAGATGATCTCTAGTTTTAAATTTAGAATAGAGGCATGCCACTCTACACGAAATATGTATCCATTCATCTAAACCCACTCATTTATCTGTCGGTGGGTCGGTGGGTCTCTCTCTCTCTCTCTCTCTCTCTCTCTCTCTCTCTCTCTCTCTCTCTCTCTCTCTCTCTCTCTCTCCATCTATCTACCTATCTCTCAGTCTCTCACTCCCTCTTTCTATGTCTCTTTCTATGCCTCTCTCTCCCTCTCTCTCTATGTCTCTCTCTCTCTCTCTGTCTCTCTCTGTCTCTCTCTCTCACTCTGTGTCTCTCTATGTCACGCAAAATTGCCACGAAAAGTAGACAGTAATGACGACACAGATGTGTCTCCTCACTCTGGGAATGTCGAGGTACAGCTAGAAACTTCATTTCCTCGGTTTGGTTGTCAACCCCTTCAGGTGTTCCTGAAGCCGCTCCAGCCAGTCGCTCCTTGTAGTAAAAATACAAACAGCGACAAAACAATTAATTAATTAATGTTTGGGGTTGATTGCAGCTCCGGTATAGGACCTACTATTAACATTTTCCCCATTTTTTGTTTAAAGATGAAACGACAGAAATAGAAGCAGGTCATAGTCTTTTGATAGCGAGAAATACAGGTAGGGCGACCATGTTCTGATAGGGGCGGTCACTGGGTGATGATGAAACAAGAACAGAAAAAGAACATTTTTAAAAGGAGCTTGCAATCATAAAACATGTAACTAAAAGAGAAATGCACATAAACAAAAGAATCAGGGGACTTAAATAGACAAAATCATGCCTAGAAATAAGAATATAATTTGTTAGAGATGTGTGTGCGAGCGTGTATGTGTGTGCGTGCACCCGTGTGGCGTTCTTTCCCCCAGACCCCCAGCTCCACATAACGACAGCAACCACGCTATTAACTCCACTGCATCAGGATAGTCAATATGAAACATCCCTGCGGGCACTGCATACATTTAAACTGTAAACTTCACCTAGAGGAAACACACGAGCTACAGATCTAATTCTGACTTGGAATTACATGTAATCTTCGTTATTTTCCATGGTTTTCAACTGCTCACGTGTACCTTCTAGTTTGCTTTGCCTACAGTTGTCGTTGAAACCATGGTTACGGCTCTTCACTTGTCCTCAACATTTGAAATTCACTTCTTGAAGTTAGCAATCAATAACACCCTGAAGAAGGAGCCACGACCCGGACAAGACGGGTAATCAAGAACTAATTTGTTTCTCATGCTTTCAAAGAAGCCTCAAGTGGCCTATAATTTTCTTTCAACACATTTAAACTGGTGATAAGCATTGGAGCTTACAAATTATTGATATCAGCGCGCTGCCAGCAAACGCACACGTAAGAGAGCGCACACACACACAGAAATATGAGATAACGTTTATGCACTTCTAGCGTGCAGGAAGGTACAAGTTTAAAAGCAAACAATCTAAACTGAATTCGGCGCTTAGATCCCCGATAGAAACTAGTAACGGGAATAGTGGATCACTTCGGCCGTTGTGCACTTTTCTAGGATGACGTACTACTGTTAGACTTAGAAGCAAGATCAATCAATCAAGTTCCGCCTCCCCACTGATGGTTATCTGCAAGGATCATCAGCACATGATGTCTCTTGCCTTGGTTGTCCTCTGACAGACTCTTGGTGCTATCTGTCCACTTGTTGCTCACATCATGCTTGCCTAGGTATTTACTCTGCAAGTGTTGTGTTTGTGAGAATGTTAGATATTCTATTATGGCCAGAAATATGACTCCTTTTTCTGTATATTGAGATGCCCATGGCCAAAATTATGTGGTCTTATTGCTTGCTTATGTCATTTGCAACGAGAAAATGTGTGTTGAAACGCTACAATGAACCTTTGCTTGTCTATGGATGTGAAGCGCGGACAATGAGCAGACAAGCTGAAAAACATCAGATGGTTAAGGAAATGTGCTTTCTGGGGGAAATGCAAAGAATACCATGAACAGACATAAAAACCAATGACCAAATCCTACAAGAAGCAAATGAAAACCGTAAATTTATTAGAGAAATTAGACGTAGACAGTCACAATTTTTTGGGTCACGTTATGAGAAGAAATAAATTGTAGAACTTGGTAACAACTGGCAAGATCGAGGGGAAGTGAACAAGAGGAAGACAGAGAAATAAATACCTGGAAGGCTTGACCACGTGGCATGGTCGAGACAAGAACACTGACGTCGTTGAATATAGCATAACCTAACGCGACATTTATGATTCTGCTCAAACACCTGGGATCTTTCTTAATTCCTTAAATCTTGCAGTTTTATATTTCCTCTCTGCTCATTATCATCATTAATTAATCATAACTTGATTGCAGTGAACATTTCCAGCCAGCTTTAATTGTGTGGTTCTGTTTCTGGTTATTTGTTCAGCTGCATTCATTCCTGGTCTTGTTTGCTGTGGTGAGTTGCCCGACCGTGTGTTCATTATTAATTAGTGTCGATTTGTGTCGCACGATAACTGGCCTACTTCTTGCTGGCGATGCAGCGGTTAGTTACATCAGTAATGTGAGTTCCAGCAGAATATTTGAAGGAATTAACCAGCCGCGGTAGTGAAATGGCTAACAAGCTGCCCTTCTGGCGTTGATCAAGTGTTCGAACCCTCACTGAGGTGGAGAAGTCTCAACATAAACAGCGGGAGAGTGTCCATTTAGGGGCTTCATATATCGAGATTTCCATGGACTGCTATTCTCCGTGTCCGTTTTAACTGCCTGTACTATAGTATCTTGCGGTGTATGACAGGATGGTCGTGAACCTGAGGAATTAAAGCCGCCTGGCTAATGCTGTCGCCGCGAACTATGCAGGTTAGGGTTTTCTTTTTGCTGCCGACAGAAAACAAAATCCGCACCTTACTGAAGGTTCGAACGTCGGTCTCCCGAAGAACTCGGCAATCTAGACTAACGACTAGCCGCTACTGAACGCCTAGAGCAGTGGTTTTCAACCGGTGGGTAATTCTCTCCCCCCCCCCCCCCGGGGGGAATTTTAGGGTTTCTGGGGGGGGGGGGGGTTAAGATTATTTCAAGATCGCATTAATACAAGAACAAGTTACTTGATATTGTTTTTCCCTCTAAATTTTACGTTTCTCGCCCTAAAGAAATTCGTTTTATAACGTAAGTAGACCCGCAAATCACGTTTTATGTAGATGTCTAGACTTGTTCTAATATGTGTTATTAAATTCAGCTTCCATTTTTATGTATACTGTGCAAGGGTGGGGGAATTTATCGAGAGGAAATTCGAAAAGGGGGGGGGGAGGGATAATGACTCTCTGAACATATGGTATAGTGGGGCTTTGGCCAAAAAAGGTTGAGAACCCCTGGCCTAGAGAATCAACCGTCATCACGGACTCAAGGAGGATGCTTTGTAATGTCGAGAAAGGAGCGGCTCATGTAGAATGGCTCACCTCGCTTCAGAGGTCACAAATTGTGAGAATTACATGGATATTTTGCTCTGGCAATGCGGGAGTGCGGGGGGAATGATCAGGCTGATAGGCTGGCAGGGAATGCACCTCTTGGTAATAGATTACCTCTGGACAAAGGAGAGGTGGTCGTCCGCCTGTGGGACCACGTGGAGAAGGTGGGGGAACAGATTGAGAACCCGTGTGTGGAAAGAATGATATTGTGGGAGGTGGGGGGGGGGGGGGGGAAATAGGCTTAGGTACAAGAAGATTTTCAACACAGAGTGTAGACCATGAGAGCTTTCAATCAGAGAACGGTGGGAACGATTAGCAGTATGACTCTTCGCTGGCTGTTGAACGAGGAGATGGAGTACTATGGGCATGTTTTGAGTGCATGATGTTGGTTCTTATCTCAACATAACCTGAGGTTGATCGCAACATCCTGGAAAGAACATGCATCTTTTTGTTTGCTTTGTTTGTTTGTTTCGTTTCGTTATCTTGATGTTTGATTCTGTCAAAAGCGTTTGAATAGTCTGTAAAACATGGGTCCTTTTGCCTCTTTGTACATCTCTGCGTGAATACTAATACAGTAATAATCCATCATCATCATCATTATGAACCATTCCTATAAGTGTGGGCGGTCATGTTTCGGGATCTCACACGACCACCAGAGTCATGGATAAGCTCTGTGTTTTTTATCTCAAATAAGCCATATGGCCAACCATCTAGATACGAGGGAACTTCAAATGAAAACCTTATATGTTTTGATTTGGTGTGTGTGTGTGTGTGTGTGTGTGTGTGTGTGTGTGTGTGTGTGTGTGTGTGTGCGTGCGTGCGTGCGTGCGTGTGAATATATTCTAAAAAAGTAAAACACAAATGTATCATTATTCGATACAGTCATCACTGCGTTCAATGCAAATACACGAGCGCCCATAAAATGCTTGGATTCTTGTAGAAAAATCGACTCTAGGGTCACAATTCGGTGTGCTTGACCCGGTCGTGAACAGTCTGTCACAGAAGTTACGCCATTTTCAAACTTCCTACTCCACTCATACACTTGCTGGACTGACAAGCATGCATCAAATACTGGACCTTCATTAGCCAATGAATTTCTTTCAACCCTTCTTTAATCAAACAACGGACAACAGCTCTTCTTTGGTACATGTCTTCTTTACTCTGTCCTTTTGACATCACCGTGTCCGTCTGTACCGTGATGTCACATCCTTAACACTTTTGACGCCCAAAACGACAATATTAACAGGTTACAATCCAATGACATTTTTACTGTAATTTCTATCACACTTTTAATGTTTTCACGCGAAGCCTACCTCGCATTTACCTCTTTGCCTTCCCCTTGTTCTGTTCCCCTCAATCTTCCCAGTTGTCACCAAACTCTCCAGTTTATTTCTTCTCATAACATGTCCAAAACATCTTGACTGTTTTCGTCTAATTTATCTAATCAGTTAACGATTTTCATTACTTGTTTTTTTTTTTTTTTTGCAGGATGTGCTCATTAGTTTTTCTGTCTGTCCAGGATATTCTTTGCATTTTCCTGAGAAACCACATCCCCACTACTAGTATATGTTTTCAGCTTGTCTGCTCATTGTCCACGTTCCACAATCATACAAAAGTCCAGGTTCAATGAAACAATTGCCTTCCTTGTTTTCTTTTATCTGCAACAAACCCGCACTTAGTTTATTAAACGTATGGCTGTATGTTATTTCTTATCCTTTCCATTACAATTTGAAAGAGTAGATTGGTAATGGGGCTTGTTACATTATAACATTATTACACTGTAAGATTATTTCATTCCATTTTTACTAATGTTGTTGTTGTTGTTGTTGTCGTTGTCGGTGTCGTTGTCGTTGCTGCTGCTGCTGCTGCTGCTATTGTTGTTGTTGGTTGTTGTTGTTGTTGCTTTTTTTCTGGTTTTTTTTTTTTTTTAAGGGATGTGATGAAAACGGATCTGCAAATATTTGAAGCCCTCTCTCCTGTGTCATATAGTTTATTCATGATATTTGTTATTCCTTCCAACTTCTCGTCTTACATCATATATTTCATACAAGCTTTTTATTCTTTCTTCGGTGCCAGCTTCTCGTGGTACATTATATATTTCTACAGAAATATTGTCCAGCCCCGGTGTCATTCTCCTGATAGAATGTTCTAACGCATCTTTCATTATGTCTGATATCCCGTGTTGTTACCATATTCTAATGTAAGCGATGCGTACTCCATAATAAAATCACATGGTAGAGTGGATTGGAGGGTCATGGCCGTCTATGTCTAAGCCACGCCTGACGCCTGAAGTGGGAGAGGAATGGGTTCATAAGAAAAACAAAAGAGTGGTTTATGTCCGCACTGGCTGAAGTATCAAGAGTATTGGAAATCAGCACGGCCGAACGGATAAGACCGCTCGCTCTTAAACTTCCGGTTTCTGATGCAGAGATAGCGGGTTCAACCCCTACTCCGGTTAGGTTAGTTTGACTCAAATGTTGACTTCTCGTCCGTAACTTTTGTTTTGTGTTCGCATATCCTTTACAGGACATCGGTGTCAACATCAGCATCTTTCTGCTGATTGTTAATTTATTGGCAAGATTACGCCCAGTAGTTTGCCATTTCTTTTTGAGCGGCCGGCTCACATATCCCGTAAGTCACCAACGCGGCGAGAACCGCTACCGATTCTCGCGCAAGTTACGTTACTCACGAGACTATACGGAATTACGGAGAAAGTCGCTAACGCCTAGGCCAGGGAGACCGGCCCGTCCTTACCTTAAGGACGAAAATTACAAGCACTTCTGGAGTCGGAGGGGTTTGCCTGATGGCCAGCGACACTGGAAATAGGGAAAGCTAACGTAGCCGGCTTCGTGGCTAAGAGGTTAGCGACTTCTCTCCGTAATCTCGTATACTCTCGTAGGAACGTGATGACGGTGAGAATAAGCAGTGGTTCGAATCGCATCGGTAACTTACGGGGACTGTGAGCCGGCCGTTCAGAAAGCAATGGCAAACTACTGAGCGTGATCTTGCCAAGAAATCAATATACAGCTGAAAGATGCTGGTGTTGACAGCGATGTCCTGTAAAGGATATGCAAAAAAAAAAAAAAAATCCACACGTAAAAATCAGTTCAGTGCACTCACGTGTATGGACTGCGTCCTGAGCTTAAAGTGAGCGAACGTTATTGTAAAATAGAAATATCACGACCGTGTCCATTTTATGACAAAGAGTATTCATGTACCCGTACCCATTCCTAACCAACAGTCAAAGAGCCTGTCTCTTACGCCACAACATTGTATTACCAATTCACATGTAGATGCCAGGCCGTTTACATTGGCCAACGGAGAGACAGCTTAACAAACGGGTGTCAGAACATACTCAATGGGTCAAAAGATACACACACAGGAGATGTAGCACGAGGAGCCGACACACCGGAGCTCCCGGGTCTTCATCGGCAGGCACATGTCGCCAGTCGCCAGTTGGTCAGAGACTGCATTTCGCGTGTGTTAGAACACAGAATACTCGCTTCGAAAAATTTGCAGAAGCAATATGATCTATCAACGCAAGCCAGAATTGTGTAAACAGAAGCATGTAGTCAGACATCTGGGTTTTTATACAACAGGATTTGTCTAGAAAGTGCTGTATTGAACCCAGATACGTTGCACACCAATCGTCCACCTGTGTTTTACGCTAACGTTACCCTGGCAACTAGCAATAAGGTGTATGTTAGTAGGTTGCTGGCAACGAGCACAAACAGGTCCTTCGATACTCGGTCAGCACACTACACCGTGTTGTTGCCTTCCAACATGTTGGATGTTCCAGGCTGTCCCAGTTGAGCACCCTCTTCATTGTTATCTTGTAGTTAGTATTGTTTTCCCTACAATGTCTAGCCTACTACAATTTCTCGCGTGATCAAATTATAATTGTCGACCATCAATCTTTTCAGTAGAACAATCTAATAGGAAATAAACAAGAATAATTGTCGATCGTGAATCTGTAAAATAGAACAATCTTCTTTCAAATAGAACAATCTAACAGGGAAATGAAGCAATAAACGGCGACCCGGGGGTCACGGAGACGCTGGTAATCACGGCTGTTTACAAGACAATAGACAATATACGCCACAGCCGGAAGCCATAACATTAACACTTGTAATAAATGTGTGTACGAGCAGGGCGCCTAATTCCGGACTGTGAGAGAGGCCAATACAGTCACGTGGCTCGTCCTCTAAGTCTGGCAGCAGCGGGTTGAAGTCCAATAGAGGACATGTTGTGTTCCTTTTTGTTGTTCCTGTTTGTTGCTCCTGTTTGTTGGTTTGTTTCTCACATCCGATACCTTATCATCATGATGTGCCATGCCGAAGATTTGGGCGGTCATAGTTCGCCGTCTCACACAATCACTACAGCCTTGGATCAGCTTGGTGTTTTTTGTCTCGATCTTATTGTGGCCAAGCGATCCATATATTTATATTTCTGTCTTCTCCTAGCTCTTTTCCCATCAACCTTGTCAGTTGTCATTAAGTTTTCAAAGTTTTAAGTTTTTTTCTTCTCATAATGTGCCCAAAAATTGTTTTTCTTTGCGTCTTATTTCTGGAATCAGTTTAAATAAGTAGTTTTCATGTTTCAGGTAGGGTTTACGCAATGACTTTCCTTTCCATCCATTGTATTCTTTATATTTTCGGATGCTTAGACATTCTGTGTGATAAATAAAAATTAGTTGAATCGTATGTACGACACACACACACATACACACCACACACACACAAGCGCGCGCGCACGCACGCACGCACGTACGCACACACACACACATACACACGTCGTAAGAAGATCCTAACGTGTAGGCCGTGCAGCTACACATCTGATATGTCAAGCTGGGAAAGAGTTAGGATATTTATGTGTGTAAATCGAGGTGTGCAATGATGTGCACCGGTATTGTGGTGTTGTATTTCTCACTTACCCAGAGGCTGGTGTTGTATGGCATCGTCTGTTGTAAGAGTCCAGGGTTCTTCAACAGTCGTGTGTATGAGAGGACACAAGAAGCCATTTCCAGTTTGAGAAGCAAGGAAAGCTGGTGTGTCTAGTTTGCACCGCTTGGTGGCGTATTGGTGTATAAGTCAGATGTGGTTAGGGTCCTTGGGATCATGCGTATATGGTGTATGAACAGATACACCATCATTGCCTGGAGAGAATGGTGCGGCATGGTGTGATAAAGGGATCTGACAGACACTCAGTTCATCATCATCATGATCAATGCCTTGCCAGCCTGCGTAGGCATTCTTGTCATCTCCACAAAGCTCGGTCTCGTGTGTTCTGGAATCAACTCTGCTGATGATATTCCTCCATGCCACCGTCTCAATCCATCCAGCACTATTTCTCTTGGTCTGTCTCTGTCTATCTTCCCCTTGATCTTTCCATTCGCCACGATGCCGTTCTTCTCATCACATGACCACAAAAAGCTGTTTGTCACATTCTTATTGTTGAATATAATGTTCTAGTTTCTAGAATTAGAATCTTTATGGCAGCCGTTGTTAATTACTCTGGCAATCCAAGGAATTCGGAACAGTTTTCTCAGTAACCACATCTCGGTTGCTTTCAAATACTCGGAGGAAAGACCATACGGACACACAATCAGAATGCAGATACCATTAGTATTGGGACTCTTCACTTGTTGTTGAAGATGATGAAGAAAGGCGTATGGGAATTTCCCGAGTGCTGTGATTACGGGTCTTGATTCTACTCAACTCAATTCCAGTACCCTCAGTTTCAGGAAGTACAACTTCCAGTTTCTTATTGTGTGGAATACACACACGCGCTCACGCTCGCACGTGCACGCGCGCGCTCAGACACACGGTGCAGGCCGTGAACATTCAGTCGTGTTAGTTTGAATTAGAGCTGAAGTGGTCAGCTCTAAACCACAAGTTTACCATGTGACTCTGTTCGACGTGACTTCCGTCACGGATGGAGCGATTGCCGGTACTGTCGTCTCTTCAAAAAGACAATATTCTCACCACTGTCTCATTTCTGACCAGTACATTGTCTTAATTCTTACCAGTACATTGTATCAATTCTGACCAGTACATTACCTCAGTTCCGACCAGTACACTATCCCAATTCTGACAAGCACATCGTCTCAGTTATGACCAATACATTCTCTCACTTCTGACCAGTACATTGTCTCAATTCTGACCTGTATGTCGTCTCAATTATGACCAGTACATTGTCTAAATTCTGACCAGTGGGATGCATGTCACGCGATACAGTAAACCAACAGCAACTGCTGTTTCGCCCCTGGGACACTTCAAAAAGCACTTCATGAATTTTCCAGTTTCATTTCGATTTCTTTTCCTGGACTTTAAATTAGAGTCGGCCATTGAACCTCCGGGTTAGAGAACCTAGACCTTGTGTTCAACGGTCAACCGCTGGACTGATTCAATCAAGCCAGAGTTAACCATTGGTAATGGGGACGTGGTTTGGTATGTCGAATGAGGTCCAGCGGACACATTGGGCACGCCAGGCCATTTGGGTTGCACGGACATGGCCAGGCTGAATGGGGGTTGTGGTACTGGACTGTGGGTGAGACAATGAGCAGGCGAACACACACGTACACACTGGACGCTCGTGTGGGGTTGATAATTATAGGGCTGCTTTGTCTTAGCACGATTCTCAAACTGGTAGACAGACAGCCAGCCAACCAGCCAGACAGACAGACAGACAGACAGACAGACACGTAGAGAGAAAGAGCGACACAGCTAGACAGACGGATACGGAGACAGAGAGACAAATAGAGAGGGAGAGATGCAGATATGGAGACAAAGAGATAGAAACAGTGATAAAGACAAATAGACAGATATAAAGGCAGTTAGAAATAGATGAAGAGAGACAGAAAGGTGACAGCAGGCAAGGATAGAAAGAAAGACAGATAAATCTAGAGAACGAACGAACGAACGAATGAACGAACGAACGAACAAACTTTATTTCCAAAGGAAAGAATTTGGAATTAAGAATTCGGGATGCAGGCCCATCAGACATTCTGCTCTTCTATCACTCTCTTTCATACATTATTTCATCCACACGGAGAGAGTCAGAGAGACACGGAGAGACAGAAATAACAGCAGGTCTAGATAAATGTCAGAGAAACAAAGACGAGTAGGATGAAAGAAGCGACAGAAGCAGAAAGGAACTAAGAATAAGTAGGCATATGAGAAAATATGGACAATTTAAGCGGGAAATATGAAAGAATGAAGAAGCAAATAACACGGCGATACAAGAAACATAAAAGAAAGAAGAAATTAGAAGGAAGGAAGGAAGGAAGGAAGGAAGGGAGGGAGGAAGGAAGGAAGGAAGGAAAAAGGAAGGAAGGAAGGAAGGAAGGAAGGAAGGAAGGAAGGAAGGAAAAACAAGAATGAAGGTCGAAGAAGAAAGAAGAATGGAAGAAGCAAGTCGCAAGAAACAAGAAGAAACTATCAACAATGTTGGAAGAAGAGATATGAGGTAAGAATGGACGAAGAAATAATACAGGAACAAGAAGAAATAGAAACAAGAAGGAGGAGGAAGAAGAAGAATGAGAAGAAAGAAGCAATGAAAAGGATGAAGAAGAAAGAAGGAATGAAAAGGATAAAGAAGAAAGAGAGGAGGAGGAAGAATATTGACCAGAAGGAGAAAAAAAAATGTCGAAGAAGGATAAGGTAGAAAAAAAAGGTTGAGAAAGAAGATGTGCGAGTAATGGTAGGAAACATCATCATAAGAAGAAGAAAACGGGAAGGAAGAAGAAGAAAAGACAAAAAGACTTGGCTGTATAGTTGTGAAACATTGCTGCATCTATTCTAGTATAGGTAGCTATATATTTGAGAGTGCCGCCGGACAGACGCCACCAAGTCTATACCCTTTGCCAGTGCCCTGACAGGCGTTCATTGTAGAGCATTGTAGCCGAGACCGCACGTCAGCCCCACAACTCAACGGCCGGGTGCCACATTCTGGGCTTCCCTGTTGGAGATCTAGATAGGAAAGTTATATGCATATCCTTTACAGGGCGTAGCAGTCAACTCCAGCAACTTTTGGTTATTTGTGATAGCTGGTCAAGATAGAATATACTAAAGAGACTAAGTGGGATATAATATACTACAGAGACTAAGTGATACAGAATATACTAAAGAGACTAAGTATGATACAGTATACTATAGAGACTAAGTGAGATATATTATACTAAAGAGACTAAGTGGGATACAATATACTATAGAGACTAGAAGAGATGTAATATACTAAAGAGACGGAGTGAGATAGAATATACTAAAGAGACTAAGTGATACAGAATATACTAAAGAGATTGTGATATGAAAAGGAGAGTGTGCAATAAAATATACTAACAAGACAAGGCGATATTGTTCTTTTCGCATCCTTTACATGACATTGCTGTCAACACCAGCTATTTTACCGCTGTTGTTGATTTCTTGGCAAGATTACGCTCAGTAGTTTGCCTTTGCTTTCTGAGCGGCCGGCTCACTTATCCCGTAAGTCACCTACGTGGCGAGAACCGCTACCAATTCTCGCGCGCTGTGTTACCCTACGTCGCTTTAAAAAAAAAAGTCGATTAAAAATCGATAGGGTCGACTTCATGGCACCGGGTTTTAATCCCATATGGCTCGGTCTCTTTTGCAGCGCGGATAATGTCGCACAAAACACCCAACTCCGTAACTCTAGCGCCGACCAACAGGAGTCTCCGAAAAAATTCACTCGTGAACCGAAGGACGCGGCCCGGAATCGAACCCACAACCTTTGGAGCCCGAGTCTAACGGCTTGACCACTTCTGCCATGGAGACTCCCAACCCTACGTGGATAAACGGGATTACGGAGAAAGTCGTTTAACCCCTAGGTCAGGGACAATATAGACTATATCAGACTTATTACACCATAATGGTCAAGCTGTTGAGCCCTTGCGCTGAGTTTGAATGCTGCTCATCAAGCTCCACCAACGTTGACTGCCCCTGGCTGCACATTTATGTACAAGATGCTTCCACTTATTCTCTATAGTATATTGTATCCCACTTAGTCTCTTTAGTATACTTTATCTCACATGTCTGGACAACAACAAAATATGTCCTTTTGGTTGCTGGGCAAGTATTGTCACCCATGACTTTCTTTATTGGCTCGATTGCAACCTTCTCTTGTGATTTTCTCTTAGTAATTCTGTTGCGCTCCTTCCTTTATTCCTTCTTTCCTTCCTTCTGTTCCCTTACTTTCGATTTTTACATGCCAGCTTTCTTTCTTTCTTTCTTTCTTTCTTTCTTTCTTTCTATTATGTCTTTCTTTCTTTCTTTGTTTCTTTGTTTCTTTGTTTCTTTCTTTCTTTCTTTCTTTCTTTCTTTCTTTCTTTCTTTCTTTCTTTCGTTCTTTAGCTCTTTCGTTCTGTTATGTTTTTCTTTCTTTCTTTCTTTCTTTCTTTCTTTCTTTCTTTCTTTCTTTCTTTCTTTCTTTCGTTCTTTAGCTCTTTCGTTCTGTTATGTTTTTCTTTCTTTCTTTCTTTCTTTCTTTCGTTCTTTCTTTCTTTCTTTCTTTCTTTGTTCTTTTCTTTCTTTCTTTCTTTCTTTCTTTCTGTTATGTTTTTCTTTCTTTCTTTCTGTTCTTTCTTTTCTTTCTTTCTTTCTTTTGTTCTTTCTTTCTTTTCTTTTCTGTTTGTTCTTTCTTTCTTTCTTTTAAGCATTCTGTCTATATTATTACAGATTAATTAATGATTCTTTTATGCCCCCCCCCCCCCTTTTCCTTTCTTCTTTTTTACTCCCCTTTTCTTATTATCTATTTTCGCCTGTTTTCTTTCTTTCTTCATGTTTCGTTTGCGTTTCTTTCAAGAATTATGTTTCTGTTATTAAAGATTAATTAAAGCTGTCAATTACCCCTTGCCCAGATCAAGGTGTCCGATCAGAGACATGCAGCCAGACTCACACTGAGTTGTTCAGACAACACCTGGCAGTGTTCAGGCACCAGCTACACCATTTGTGGGACAGGCTATTGTTGCTGAGACCACACAGTCACTCCAGAAGTTGGGATATGCCGTTAAATCTGACCCAACTACTGATTACTGCGTGAAGATATTGAGAAGACACAGATCGTGAGGATATTAACAACGACAAAATGTTCACCTGAAAAGATAAAACGTTCATTTGACAATTCAAAACAGTCAATAGATACGATTAAACAGTCATGTGATAAGACAAAACAGTTACGTATGTAATGGAACGATCTAACAATCACAAGATAGGATGGCAAAGCAATCACATAATCGGAAGACAAATTAGTCACATGAAAAGACGACAAAACAGTCTCATGACAAACGGAAGGACTAGCCATCCACCATATCTCCCTAATTTTCTTATTTAAACCACATGAGTTCTGAACATACCGTGGATACGGAGAAGAACACATGCGTCCATGCGATAATAGCTGAATATTGAAGAAGGTTGGCTACTAAAGACGATAAAACAAAGAAAATTGAAATATTTTGGTCACTTGAAACGTCATGAAAGTTTGGAGAGAATAATGGAGGGGTATATGCCCGGGAAGCGAAGCCCAAAGACCATGTGGGCGCAGGATGTTGCAGATTAACTCCAGATTGGTGTATCGTACGCGGGATATCTTGCTTATGACCGAGACATTTTCCGAAAGGTTGTTATGGCAAAAGATATGCTACTGAATGAATGATTGAAAACACAAGACAAATGGACGACCCACGTTGTCAGAATAACGTTATAATTATAATTCCAACGACAAACAATTTTTATTGAGTCGGGAAATCTAGAAATATTGACATAAAAAAGCGCCAAGACTGAATTAAAAAGAATCATTCCCACATGCATATGGCCAGGAGCGAGTTACCGCTGAGAAACATGGACGTCCATAAACGTGATGAGAAACGGCTTGAGGCCTTGCAGTTTTTGTGATATCTCAAAATGAAAATAATAAGTGGAACTTTTAAAAAGTATATTACATAAATGTTAATGTCCTTGGGAAAAAAGAGGGAAAGGGGAGGGGGGGGGGGGGTGTGAGCATATAGAATTGCGTAGTGGTAAGGCATACGAGAAAACTGTCAAACAACAAGAATTTTTATAGGACGCACGGTTCTCTTCTTCTTCTGCTTCTTGTCTCTAAATGGAGTATAGACCCTCAGCCAACCAATAACATGTTGTTTGTAGACGTGTTGGTGATTGGTTGGATTTTCCAGCTGCTTTCGTGGAGCTAGTCTCACGCAAACTTCTTAGTCTCCTCAGACGACATACTTGGTAGGTCACAGTGTTAACTATTCAGTGCTTTCTTTGTGATCCACAGTCATCACACGGGTAATGCATGGTTCTTGTGTATGCATCTTGATTAGAGTATTGATGTCTGTGCAACTGAGGCAATGTAGGTTGTACAGGAGGTGTTCCTGCAAGGTTTTACATTTGATTTCTACCATAATATACAAGGGGCGTCTCATAAGTCTTTTGCCTGACCATGAAGGAGTAGGCGCAGAAAATTGAAATTTGGCACATGTATAGCTCATTCAATTTGTAATGGACATATGAATTATGAATTTTCCTCCTAAACTGGTTTTTCCGATGTGGTGCATGGTACAACACACCCTATTGACCAGATCTGCATATCCAACGGTTTGTCAGAACAATGGAGAAAACAGACGCCAAGACTGTGATACAATTCTTGATGTTACAGGGAAAAACACCTACAGAAATACACAGGGAGATGAAGCCAGTATGTCCAAGATCCTGTCAGGTCTTAGTCAGATATGACTGAGCTACGGTATGACTGTAGCCGGTACTACCTGCTTTCTGTTAGCGCCGAATGTTGGGCGGCAACATCAAACCCGACATCCCACATTGTGACAACGGCTTCTGGCGGAGGAGAGAAATTTGGAGGGACAAGCCTTACCATAGTGCTAGGAAATGCAAAATAAAGGACTAAATGTCATGGCAGGGCAGACCAGGCTCTAAGCCTTGGTGGGTAACTGGTCTAGGATTGAAGCTCCGACAGGAGGACAGGTATAGCATTGCTTTGCTTATACCAGCTTGTCTATTTCCAGGTGTATTGGTGTTAACCTTTCCTCTGGAGTACACTAGACTAGCCGAAAGGGGGAATAATGCTGCATGGGCACCACACGGTCTCTACAATTCAGGGAAGGCTTTGTGCCATACAAAGATATAACTCCACCCGTGGTCGCCGTCATTGCTTGTAGTTATCACGCCTTGTTTGAAGCACAATGTAATAATGACAAGACAGCAAGGTGCCAGTGATATGTTCAAGGAAGAACAAAAATATGTATGTGTCAAAAAGAGCATATTCTAAACTACACAAATGTAAATATATGCGATACAGAGCACAGTCAATTTTATATTAATTAACACTCCTTATAAACATATATTGTAATCCACACACACACCACACCACACACACACACACACACACACACACACACACACACACATACTGGCACCTTGCCGTCTTGACAGACGATAGTTTGTGCTTCAAAAAGGCGTAATAACTTTTACCTATGGCGGTAGCGAATGTGACTGATAAGGTCAATTCGCGCTGTAAATGTTCGTTCACAGTGGGTGCATGTGAACACGTGGTCATTTCCACCATCATGCATATACCATCATGCATCACCTTACGTCTCACACGCTCGGTGTGCGACTTATCTGCAATAATTTTCTCCTTTGTCTTTATTCCATTTCTGATGTTTGCCCTCCATGCAACACGTTCAGCGGCGACTTGCTCCCAATGTGCTGTATCAATCATGTCCCGCTTACACACATCTTTGTATCGTAGTAGAGGCCGACCCTGAGATCTCTTACCCATCTGTAATTCACCAAAAAGGATGTTATTGAACGTGCTATAGAAGTAAACAAGGATATACATCTTTGCTTTATTGACTACACTAAGGCTTTTGATAGAGTTAGACATGTCAACATGATGGATATGCTTGCAGATCTACAAATTGATAGGAAAGACATTAGACTTATAAAAAACTTATATTGGAAACAACAAGCTGCCACACGGATTGATAATGAAGTGGGACAATATCAGCCTATTAAGAGAGGTGTTAGGAGGGATGTGTAATGTCTCCAGATCTTTTTTCCCTGTACAGTTAAAATATTTTCAGAACCGTAGAAGATATAAATGGAATCAGCATTGGAGAACGCAACATCAATAACATTAGACATGCAGATGATACAGTATTGATTGCAGACAATGCGCAGGATCTGCAACAATTAGTAGATGCGGTTGTTGTACACAGTGAGCAACTGGGGTTAGAATTAAATTGTAAAAAGACACAGGTTATGGTCGTCACTAGGAAGAACGAAGTACCACAATGTAATATACAAGTAAATGGGAATATTCTTCAACAAGTGAATCGGTACAATTATCTCGGAACAGTCATAACATCTGATGGGAGATGCCTTGAAGAGATTAGAACAAGAATCGCCATGGCGAAAGTAGCCTTTAGCAAGATGAAAAACATTCTGACCAATAAAAAGATGTCAATTGAAACGAGAAAAAGAGTGTTGAGGGGATACACAGAGCCTGTTCTTTTGTATGGATGTGAAACTTGGACAATGTGCAGTCAAGCTGAAAAACATCTGATGGCTGCAGAAATGTGGTTTATGAGGAAAATGCAAAGAATATCATGGACAGACAGAAAAACCAATGACCAAGTATTACAGGAGACAGATGAAAATAGTAAATTGATTAGAGAAATTAGACGTAGACAGTCAAAATGTTTTGGACATGTTATGAGAAGAAATGGATTGGAGAACTTAGTGACAACTGGCAAGATCGAAGGGAACAGACCAAGAGGAAGACCGAGAGGAAATACCTGGATGGCTTGGCCACATGGCATGGACGAGACAGGAACACTGAGCTGATCCACGACTCTGGTGATCGAGTGAAATGGCGAGTCATGACTGCCCACGCTTTCCGGCATAGCACATGATTGATTGATTGATTTTCATTTGTTCGGACCTCTAAAAAAAGGTCTCAAGGGGCAACGATTTCACACAGATGCAGACGTAATGAACACGGTAAACACTTGGTTCAGTGAGCAACCACAATCATGTTTTGCTGACGGCATTCGCCGCCTACCTAAGCAATGGGATGCTTGCCTGAATGCCTACGGCGACTTCTTCTGACCAACCCATAGTGCATAATTCATTCAAAATGAATGCTTTGTTTAATTCTACCACACCATTTTAATGTTTCTTTCATGCTTGTGTAATAAAGCCATTGGAACGGGTTTCAAATGAACGCCCCACATATACCGGTATGTATATATATATATATATATACTCATTTAAGTTAATATGATCTCATTTGAACTAAGAACCGAAATCACTGCTCTCAGAACATTCCTATACGCGCTCCGTCCCCTCGTTCAAAACCCAGCGAAGAGTCATACTACCAATCGTTCCCATAGCTATCTGATTGAACGTTCTATTCTCTTCACTCTCAGTTTTTGAACCCCTGCCGATCCCCAGCAATCTTATTCTTTCGACATACGGGTTCTCAGTCTGTCCCTCCGCCTTCTCCACCTGCTCCACAGGCGCTCGACCACCTCTCCCTTGTCCAAAGATAATCTACCACCAAGAGTGCATTCTTTGCCAGCCTATCAGTCTGTTCACCCCTCCCCCCTCTTGCGCGCTCCAGCGTGGCCAGGACAAAAAATCTATTCAATTCTCACATATATAATCAGTGCTAATGTAGATCATATTGAAGATAATACAGTGCTGGCCTGATATGGCGAACTCACCAGGAACCCAAGAAATAGTATATCTTATTAGAAATTCCTCTTATAAGAGTTCAAACATATTGTAGTGCATTTACAACGTACAATAAATACAATATTGTTCTTTACAACAGCCAGAAATTCGCCACATCAGAGATCGCCTTCAGCGGTTTGCTTTGTATATTGCTATCAAACTACAAGAAAACATAATTAGGGTTGAGATAGAAACTATTGTAGATAATATTGCTAACAGACAACAAGAAGACGCAATCAGTGCGGAGATAGATAACATTATAGATAAATATATTGCTGACAGACAATAAGAAGACATAATCAGATCAGACATAGATAATATTGTAGATAATATTGCTAGCAGACAAAAACAACAGCAACAACAAGACACATAATCAGGGCTGAGAACATATATTCAAACAGCTTGTGATTTAATGGGCGAGGTTAAGAGGAGGAGGAGGAGACTGACTGTGTGTGCGGGAGGGAGACACAAGGAGTGAGAGAAAGCTGAGCAGTGCCCTCCAGTTTATCATTTTCCGGTTGCATATTACAGCTCTCTCAGCCGCGGGCCACTACTCCTGATTATCTTGTGCATGAAGCCATCATTACCGTGGGCTTGTAAAGGGCCCCAGGGGTTTTGTTCACTTCTTTCTCCCCCCCAAAAAATGGCCATAACGATATGCGTCCGCGACCTGACAAGAAATTTTAGAGAACAAAACAAAGATGGCATGTCAAGGATTGGGTGCTTGTATTTGTCCCAGCAGCCCTGCTCCTTTGGTCAAGTTTTCCTGGTCTGATTCTCCATGTGAAGTTTTCCCCAAGTCATGAAGTAAACTGATGGTTATTTTATCGGAAAGGGAGGGGGAAAGGGGGGGGGGGGGGGAGAGCACACGTCAAAGTAGTTAAGCTGACTGCTTCGAGCTGTGATGATTGTGGGTTCGATTCCGCGGTCATTTGGTTCACGAGTGTAGTTGTCTCCGAGACTTCTAGGGATCTTCACTGAAACTGAGGAGTTCGTGAGGTCGTACCTACTCTGTGTGACGCTTCCTGTAGCCCGTTCTGCGGAAAAAGACCGAGCTTTATGGGTGTTTGTATCTTCTGTAGCAACTTGTGTGTTTGAATATTCTCTAGTTTCTTGTGGGTTTGTATCTTCTGTATTAACATGTGCATTTGTATCTTCTATAGTCTCTTGTGTGTTTGTAATCTTCTATAGTTTCTTGTGTGTTTGTATCTTCTGTAGTTTCTTGTGTGTTTGTATCTTCTGTAGCAACTTGTGTGTTTGTATATTCTGTAGTTTCTTGTGTGTTTGTATATTCTGTAGCAATTGTGTGTTTGTATCTTCTGTAGTTTCTTGTGTGTTTGTATCTTCTGTATTTTCTTGTGTTTTTGTATCTTCTGCAGTTTCTTGTGTGTTTGTATCTTCTGTAGTTTCTTGTGTGTTTGTATCTTCTGTAGTTTCTTGTGTGTTTGTATCTTCTGTAGTTTCTTGTGTGTTTGTATCTTCTGTAGCAACTTGTGTGTTTGTATATTCTGTAGTTTCTTGTGTGTTTGTATCTTCTGTAGTTTCTTGCGTGTTTGTATCTTCTGTAGTTTCTTGTGTGTTTGTATCTTCTGTAGTTTCTTGTGTGTTTGCATCTTCTGTAGTTTCTTGTGTGTTTGTATCTTCTGTAGTTTCTTGTGTGTTTGTATCTTCTGTAGTTTCTTGTGTGTTTGTATCTTCTGTAGTTTCTTGTGTGTTTGTATCTTCTGTAGCAACTTGTGTGTTTGTATATTATGTAGTTTATTGTGTGTTTGTATATTCTGTAGCAATTGTGTGTTTGTATCTTCTGTAGTTTCTTGTGTGTTTGTATCTTCTGTATTTTCTTGTGTTTTTGTATCTTCTGCAGTTTCTTGTGTGTTTGTATCTTCTGTAGTTTCTTGTGTGTTTGTATCTTCTGTAGCAACTTGTCTGTTTGTATCTTCTGTAGTTTCTTGTTTGTTTGTATCTTTTGTGGTTTCTTGTGTGTTTGTATATTCTATAGTTTCTTGTGTGTTTGTATTTTCTGCAGTTTCTTCTGTGTTTGTATCTTCTGTAGCAACTTGTCTGTTGTATCTTCTGTAGTTTCTTCTGTATTTGTATCTTCTGTAGTGTCTTCTGTGTTTGTATCTTCTGTAGTTTCTTGTGTGTTTGTATCTTCTGTAGTTTCTTGTGTGTTTGTATCTTCTGTAGTTTCTTGTGTGTTTGTATCTTCTGTAGTTTCTTGTGTGTTTGTATCTTCTGTAGTTTCTTGTGTGTTTGTATCTTCTGTAGTTTCTTGTGTGTTTGTATCTTCTGTAGTTTCTTGTGTGTTTGTATCTTCTGTAGTTTCTTGTGTGTTTGTATCTTCTGTAGCAACTTGTCTGTTGTATCTTCTGTAGCAACTTGTCTGTTGTATCTTCTGTAGTTTCTTCTGTATTTGTATCTTCTGTAGTGTCTTCTGTGTTTGTATCTTCTGTAGTTTCTTGTGTGTTTGTATCTTCTGTAGTTTCTTGCGTGTTTGTATCTTCTGTAGTTTCTTGTGTGTTTGTATCTTCTGTAGTTTCTTGTGTGTTTGTATCTTCTGTAGTTTCTTGTGTGTTTGTATCTTCTTTAGTTTCTTCTGTGTCTGTAACTTCTGTAGTTTCTTGTGTGTCTGTAACTTCTGTAGTTTCTTGTTTTTTTTTTGTATGTTCTGTAGATTCAGTCAGAAACCTTTCTGTGTGTATCTTTGTATTTTCTGTAGTAACTTCTGTGTGTGTACCTTCTAGGGCAGTGGTTCTCAACCGGTTTGGAATTCACCCCCCCCCCCCCACCACCACCCCGAGTGTGGGGATGGGGGATTTTAGGGTTTCATTAAGACACAGATAGGCAGACTCAAATTGGTTTAGGATCACACAAAATGCGATAGTTCATCTTTCATATATATATATATATATATTCCACGTGGATTTCTAGTAACAAAATTTCCCCTGGACTCTGGGTAGTGAGATCTGACGCCCGTGTGTATTGTTGTGCACGTAAAAACAAAGCCCTTGGCAGTTGGAAATCGAAAAAGAGTAGCCTAACGGAGCTGCCCATGCAAAATTTCGAGTTAAAAATCTACGCAAAAGTATTTCGGAATCCTCGTTGGCGCTACGAAGTTCGTGCACTGAGCTAAGATTCTCCGGACTCAGGCTTGAGTTAGGAGTATAACGGAGCACTTATGGGTTACACCCGTGTGCCGTGATGTAGATCCGCCGACTAAACTAAACTAAACTAAAACTTCTACACTAATTTCTCTCTCTCTCTCTCTCTCTCTCTCTCTCTCTCTCTCTCTCTCTCTCTCTCTCTCTCTCTCTCTCTCTCTCTCTGTGTGTGTGTGTGTGTGAGTGTGTGTGTGTGTGTGTGTGTGCGCGCGCGCGCGCACACACATATATAACTCCCAAATGTCTTAAATCAAAGGATAGAATATCTGTTCCTGGGAACCAGTTAAATACTTGCATCCTGGGCGGTGTACATTCGCTGATTAAATGCTATGGGATGATTAATCGTCTTAAGCCATTTCCCGTATCTGCCATGGGTTTATATATCGCCGACATGTTGTAATTGCGAACTGTTCTCTCAATTAAAATATTAATACAATATTTTTCTCTGAGCAAACTGATTTAATTTTGATCTATAGTACAACATGTCTCTCGAGGTATGGTGTCCGCCTCGAGTGCTGGAGGTCCCGGGTTCAAGCCCCGGTGATGACCTGGATTTTTTTCTCGTGGACTACTAGTAATAAAATTTACCCTGATCTCTGGGTAGTGAGATCGGACAGCCGTGTGTATTGTAGCGCACGTAAAATATCCTTTGGCAGTTGGAAATCGAAAAAGAGTAGCCTAACGGCGCTTTTTTTTTTTTTTTTTAAATTCGCATATCCTTTATAGGAAATCGCTGTCAACAGCAGCATCTTACAGCTGTCTGTTGATTTCTTGGCAAGATTACGCTCAGTAGTTTGCCATTGCTTTCTGAGCGGCCGGCTCAGTTATCCCGCAAGTCACCAGCGGGGGTCGAACCGCCCCCAGCTCTCGCCCGCTACTAGACTCTGCGTGATAAACGGGATTACGGAGAAAGTGTTGTAACCCCTCGGCCAGAGAGACCGGCCTAACGGCGCTGCCCGGGCAAAATTTGGAGTTAAAAATCTACCCAAAGTATTTCAGGATCCTCGCCGGTGCTACGGAGTTCGTGCACTGAGTTGAGTTTCTCCAGACTCAGGTTTGAGTTAGGAGGAGAACGGAGCACTTATGGGTTGCACCCGTGTGCCGTGATGTTGATCCATCGACTAAACTAAACTAAACAACATGTCTGCTACCATATTAACAATTTTTAAGTCATAACTATGACTTTAATTCTCATTTTGGCCCATCCATTTTTGGTTGATCCAAACCTACATTTTTTTCACTGAATCTGTTAAAGGTCTATACAATGACAATAGAATCACGACAGCTGCAGAGATAATAGAGAAGTTCCATTTTAACACAGAAGAAAGAGCAGAAGTCCATCACATGAACACCACAGAAGCTCAAGGACCAGACACTACATCCACTGAAGAACCACACACCCTTAGGGAAACTAGTATTGATATCACGAGTGTCTACGTATATAACAGTGGGAACATCCCTAAAAGCTTGTTAAAATTAGTTGTTAGTACTTGTTACCGACTTTCCAGAGAAATCAATAGATTGTGAAGAACACTGAATCAACAGACTCATGATTTATGTAACGGAAAAGTGGGCTGAGTGGTCTCGAGGTATGGTATCCGCCTCGAGTGCTGGAGGTCCCGGATTCAGGCCCCGGTGAGGACGGGGATTTATTTAAAAAGTCCACCTGGACTTCCAGTAATACAATTTCCCCTGGTCTCTGGGTAGTGAGATCGGACGCCCGTGTGTATTGTTGCGCACGTAAAACATCCCTTGACAGTTGGAAATCGAAAAAGAGTAGCCTAACGGCGCTGCCCGGGCAATATTTCGAGTTTAAAAATCTACCCAAAGTATTTCAGGATCCTCGTCGATGCAACGGAGTTCGTGCATTGAGCTGAGTTTCTCCAGACTCAGGTTTAAGTTAGGAGGAAAACGGAGCACGTATGGGTTAAACCGTGTGCCGTGATGTTAATCCATCGACTAAACGACTAAACATAACGGAAATATTTGTAAGTTACTTGAAAACATACACCACAAAGACGCGAAATATGAGAGCAACAATATGAGTTAATTCGGGAAAAAGGCACAAATAAGTGTCATAAGCGCTGTCATCACCATGAACACGGTGTGCCGTGCAAACTGGCGTAGGCGTCCATGTCTCTCAGGAGATATGAGTCCTTGGTGTTATGGATTAGCTCTGCTAATGATACGTTTTCAATCCATCCCTCATCATCATCATCATCATCATCATCATCATCTCTCTCTCTCTCTCTCTCTCTCTCTCTCTCTCTCTCTCTCGCATCCCCCCCCCACCTCCCCCGTGATCTTTCCAATCGTCACGATGTTTTACAAAGCTTCTCTTCTGGTTATGTGACCACGGATGGCTGTTTGTCTCTGTCTTATAGTTAGTTGTACATAATGTTCTAGTTACATTAGCTTTTTCCATGCAATCGTCATTAGTTGCTATGGCAGTTGAGGTATTCGAATAATTCGTCTCAGTAACCACAGGTCCGTTGCTTCAAGCTTTTCTTAACAGAAAACCAATCAAAAAGTAGGTTTGGACCAAACAAAAATGGATAGTAAAAAGTTTGAAATATGGTTGTGTCACAGTAAGTTGTTAATATGGTAGCAGACATGTTGTATTACAACACAATAACAACATTCTGGCGATATTTAAGCCCATGGCAGATACGGAAAATCGCTTAAGAAGATTAATCATCTTATGACAATTCATTCATTCATTCAGTAGCATGTCCTTTGCAGAACCTCGCTCCCATAACAACCCTCCGGAAAACCTCTCGATCATAAGCAAGATGTCCCGCGTCTGATACACCCATCTGGAGATCATCCGCCACATCCTGCACCCATCTTCTCTTTGGCCTTCCTCTTCCTCTCTTCCCAGGCATATACCCTTCCATTATTGTTCTCTCCAAACTTTCGTGACGTTTCAAGTGACCAAAATATTTCAATTTTCTTTGTTTTATCGTCTTTAATAGCCAACCTTCTTCAATATTCAACTCTTGAAGTATGGATGCATTTGTTCTTTTCTTTACCCAAGATATTTTTAGAACTCGTCTATAACACTTATATTCAAAGGCGTTTATGCGCTGTTCAGCTTGTTTAGTAAGTGTCCATGTCTCACAGGCGTATGTTGCAATGGGAAAGATGCATGCTCTTAAAAATCTAATTTTTGTAGTTCTGTCTGTCCCACTCCATAATTTATTCAGCTGTTTTAGTCTTTGAAGAGCAATTGATAGTCGCCGTTTAATTTCTTAAACTGTGTCCCCGTTGTTGGTAATCAATGACCCAAGATATTCAAAATTTTCCACCACCTCCAATTTTTCCCCATTAATGTATATTTCTTTCTCCATGGTCTTATGACAATTAATCAGTTAATTTATTCATTGACGTCCCATGAGTCACTGCCACACAGCAAAATTGATTCTGTATAATATTTCTGTACTCGCACTTTTACACTCAATCATCACCATCAAGTGCCCTGCCAGCTGACGTAAGCGTTCATGGCTCTCCACAGGTCTCGGTCTTTGGTGTTCTGGATCAACTCTGCTAATGATATTCCTCCATGCCACCTTCTCAATCCATCCAGCATCGTTTCTCTTGGTCTGCCTCTGCCTCTCCTTCCCTCGATTTTTCTAGTTGTCACGATGTTCTCCAATGTCTCTCTTCTCATCACATGACCAAATAAAGCCGTTTGTCTCTTTCGTATCGTTGCATATAGTGTTCTAGTTTCATTAGCCTCTTTCGGGCAATCATTGTTACACTAAATATAGTCGCTTATTGCATACGATACTTTTCATTTTCTGAAATGCCGCATTTGCTTGACCAATTCTGCTCTTTATCTTTGTCGCGCGTCTTTCATCTATTAATATATGTATGTACATTTATAAACGTAAGCATTTTTCCTTCTATTGTTATATCCCATTTTAGTGTTATGTTTTTTTTTCTACATTACTATTGCTTCTGTTTTCTTGACATTCTTAGAAAGTTATTGTTTTTTCCTCTCTATTACTACTAAGTCCAAAAGTTTGACATCTGATGTAATTTCAGCTATCAATTTTGTCTCATCTACATAGCATAGATTGTTAATATTATCAACCACAGCTGGTATTCCGGGTCGATCTGAGATCTCTCTCACTGTTACCTGGGCCTGATATCGACAACACCACCCACGGAGTCCACACACAGTGCGGGCCTAGCACCATATGCCGCATGCGCCTTATAGCGAAAGGGTCCTGTAATTACTTATTTACTAGAACTTTACTACAGTTCTACTACTAGTACTTTACAACAGGTTCGGTCCCCAACATAGAGGATAGGCGGTTGAGCTGTTAAGGTCTCTGGAGAGTTTATGCTTGTGACGTCGGTTTGCTTACGCATTTTCCTCATGTTGGATAGGTAGTGCATGGTTCTTTTGCCCTGCTACTGAGTTGAGTGCGTGGAGCGACACTGAGAGCTGTGAATTTCGTAGGGAGTGCTTTTACATCTGTCCGCGGTTGTTTGTAGCGTGAACTGCATATTCAGAAATAAATGGCGACCGGGCGATCGCTGAACTAACTGGGTTGCCTTATGCAGTAATATGTGGCTGGTGGTTTTCTAGTGATTACCGCTTCCATTGACGATGAACTGCATTTTTGTGGCGGACTTTGTGTGTTGGCATTCTGGCAGCGGCATTATGTATAATATACCTGTGCGGGCTGTTGGTTTGTCGAGACTCCTGTCTGTTCCATTTTTCACATGAGGCAGTGTGTGTGTGTGTGTGTGTGTGTGTGTGTGTGTGTGAGAGAGAGAGAGAGAGAGAGAGAGAGAGAGAGAGAGAGAGAGAGAGAGAGAGAGAGAGAGAGAGAGAGAGAGAGAGAGAGAGAGATTTAGCTGCGCTGCGTGTGTACATATTTTTTTTCATGACCACTAACTCTGTTGTACTTACTATTGCAGATGATGGCTGAGCCAATGGTGCTTCTCGTGACGTGTTGTGTCGGTCAGTTTGCCCGACCCGAGTGCCTAGACGTGCCTGCAGTTTGTGGATAGCCTGGAGACGAGTGGAGGCAACGCCAGGCTGTGGAAGTGTCGCGTCTACTGACCCTAATCCCACGTCAGAAATAACTGCAGCCAGCCAGCAAACAGACTCCTCGACGGCTTCAGATTTGCTGTCTGGCAGCAACAAGAAGGTCGTGCTACACTATAATTATGTGACGTGCCTTATAGATACGTATGCTCACTTACTTAAACAATAACATTTGTGAATATATGACCTTCGTTGCAATCCGCCCCCAAAGAAAGCCATCAGTTTAGAGCGGCTAAGCCAGTTCTGTTTGTTGGTAATTCCAGACGTGGTCAGCCCTGGCACACGGCGTATTCCCGACTTGCTGTTAATGAACAACTTCGATGATGCTGACTTCTCTGGGCATTTAGTAGATCCGCTCGAATCACTGGATGAACTACTGTTACAGGCGACGATCCAATCAGCTACAACTCTGGATTATCGTGTCCGTTTTGGAATAATCTCGAATTAATCTCCTTGAGACCAGACGTGTCCAACATTTCATGGAACTTCTTGCTGTAGATAGAACATTCAGTCGAACAAATAAGTAGCCCTTTTAAACGTCTGGGTCACACTGGACATATGGTGCTGGGCCAAGTTTTGTATAGACCGATGGGCGATCTGTGGGCGGTGTTGTCAGCATCACAACGGAGTTAATAAATTACATTACATTTATCCCGTGTTTTAGTTTTCGAGAGTCGGTGTCAACACATTTACTGCAGTCGCCAACATGAGTTGTTCATTGAGGCTACACGAAGCATTCCTTGGACTGTGCCTTGTGATTGTTCTGAGTGTGGTTGGAGTCAGTTGTCAGTTGTTTGATCTCACGTATAAAATAGACGAGGAGCTTCAGATCAACACGGTGGTGGGTAACATCGGTACCGACTCCAATATCTTCCAGCTGCTGAGCGCCGAAGACTTTGCCTCCTTGCGGTACCGCATTCTCCTGTACCCAGACACCCACAACTACTTCAGCATCGTCAACACTACGGGTGTTCTGAAGACCGCTTCCCCAATAGACAGAGAGCTCATCTGCTTCTATGAGACTACATGCAAACTGAGTCTTCACGTAGCGGCCCAGACAGAGTCCGGTCAACAGTTTTACACATTCAAAGTGTCAGTGTTTCTCCAAGACATCAATGATAACTCGCCAACTTTCAGCATGTCCACCATGACGGTGAAGATTGACGAGGATGCGGCCGTGTCTACACCAATCTCCATCATCTCGGCCACGGACCGCGACATCCTCAACAACACACTTCAGAAGTACTCGTTAGTCACGCCCAGTGATACCTTCGGGTTGAAGGTCACACGTAACCTGGACGACAGTCTGACGCCTCAACTTTACGTCAAAGCTTTAATAGATCGCGAGCGTCAGCCATACTACTTCCTCAAGGTCGTGGCCCTGGATGGCGGCACTCCGGCCCGATCGGGCGAGCTCACCATTAATGTCACACTTAACGACGTCAACGACAATTCTCCAAGGTTCTCCAAGCAAATCTACGACGAGTCTGTGGCGGAAATCTCACCCATTGGCCACCGCGTCATGACGTTGTCTGCCACGGATGAGGACATCGGCAACAACGGGCGCATTACGTAAGTAGATATTATTATAAGTAGGTGTGTTGCTGGTTTCCAGTACAGCTGTCGGTGGTATATGACCACCGTTGTTGGCTGTCCATACAGCTGTCGGTGGTATATGACCACCGTTGTTGGCTGTCCGTACAGCTGTCGGTGATATATGACCACCGTTGTTGGCTGTCCGTACAGCTGTCGGTGATATATGACCACCGTTGTTGGCTGTCCGTACAGATGTCGGTGATATATGACCACCGTTGTTGGCTGTCCGTACAGCTGTCGGTGATATATGACCACCGTTGTTGGCTGTCCAGTACAGCTGTCGGTGATATATGACCACCGTTGTTGGCTGTCCGTACAGCTGTCGGTGATATATGACCACCGTTGTTGGCTGTGCCGATACAGCTGTCGGTGATATATGACCACCGTTGTTGGCTGTCCATACAGCTGTCGGGGATATATGACCACCGTTGTTGGCTGTCCATACAGCTGTCGGTGATATATGACCACCGTTGTTGGCTGTCCATACAGCTGTCGGTGATATATGACCACCGTTGTTGGCTGTCCATACAGCTGTCGGTGATATATGACCACCGTTGTTGGCTGTCCATACAGCTGTCGGTGATATATGACCACCGTTGTTGGCTGTGCCATACAGCTGTCGGTGATATATGACCACCGTTGTTGGCTGTCCATACAGCTGTCGGTGATATATGACCACCGTTGTTGGCTGTCCATACAGATGTCGGTGATATATGACCACCGTTGTTGGCTGTCCATACAGCTGTCGGTGATATATGACCACCGTTGTTGGCTGTCCATACAGCTGTCGGTGATATATGACCACCGTTGTTGGCTGTCCATACAGCTGTCGGTGATATATGACCACCGTTGTTGGCTGTCCAGTACAGATGTCGGTGATATATGACCACCGTTGTTGGCTGTCCAGTACAGCTGTCGGTGATATATGACCACCGTTGTTGGCTGTCCGTACAGATGTCGGTGATATATGACCACCGTTGTTGGCTGTCCAGTACAGCTGTCGGTGATATATGACCACCGTTGTTGGCTGTCCGTACAGATGTCGGTGATATATGACCACGTTGTTGGCTGTCCGTAGCAGCTGTCGGTGATATATGACCTACCGTTGTTGGCTGTCCATTACAGCTGTCGGTGATATATGACCACCGTTGTTGGCTGTCCGTACAGCTGTCGGTGATATATGACCACCGTTGTTGGCTGTCCGTACAGCTGTCGGTGATATATGACCACCGTTGTTGGCTGTCCGTACAGCTGGTCGGTGATATATGACCACCGTTGTTGGCTGTCCGTACAGCTGTCGGTGATATATGACCACCGTTGTTGGCTGTCCGTACAGCTGTCGGTGATATATGACCACCGTTGTTGGCTGTCCGTACAGCTGTCGGTGATATATGACCACCGTCGTTGGCTGTCCGTACAGCTTGTCGGTGATATATGACCCACCGTCGTTGGCTGTCCGTACAGCTGTCGGTGATATATGACCACCGTTCGTTGGCTGTCCGTACAGCTGTCGGTGATATATGACCACCGTCGTTGGCTGTCCGTACAGCTGTCGGTGATATATGACCACCGTCGTTGGCTGTCCGTACAGCTGTCGGTGATATATGACCACCGTCGTTGGCTGTCCGTACAGCTGTCGGTGATATATGACCACCGTCGTTGGCTGTCCGTACAGCTGTCGGTGATATATGACCACCGTTGTTGGCTGTCCGTACAGCTGTCGGTGATATATGACCACCGTTGTTGGCTGTCCGTACAGCTGTCGGTGATATATGACCACCGTTGTTGGCTGTCCGTCACAGCTGTCGGTGATATATGACCACCGTTGTTGGCTGTGCGTACAGCTGTCGGTGATATATGACCACCGTTGTTGGCTGTCCGTACAGCTGTCGGTGATATATGACCACCGTTGTTGGCTGTCCGTACAGCTGTCGGTGATATATGACCACCGTTGTTGGCTGTGCGTACAGCTGTCGGTGATATATGACCACCGTTGTTGGCTGTCCGTACAGCTGTCGGTGATATATGACCACCGTTGTTGGCTGTGCGTACAGCTGTCGGTGATATATGACCACCGTTGTTGGCTGTCCGTACAGCTGTCGGTGATATATGACCACCGTTGTTGGCTGTGCCGTACAGCTGTCGGTGATATATGACCACCGTTGTTGGCTGTGCGTACAGCTGTCGGTGATATATGACCACCGTTGTTGGCTGTCCGTACAGCTGTCGGTGATATATGACCACCGTTGTTGGCTGTCCGTACAGCTGTCGGTGATATATGACCACCGTTGTTGGCTGTGCGTACAGCTGTCGGTGATATATGACCACCGTTGTTGGCTGTCCGTACAGCTGTCGGTGATATATGACCACCGTTGTTGGCTGTCCGTACAGCTGTCGGTGATATATGACCACCGTTGTTGGCTGTCCGTACAGCTGTCGGTGATATATGACCACCGTTGTTGGCTGTCCGTACAGCTGTCGGTGATATATGACCACCGTTGTTGGCTGTCCGTACAGCTGTCGGTGATATATGACCACCGTTGTTGGCTGTCCGTACAGCTGTCGGTGATATATGACCACCGTTGTTGGCTGTCCGTACAGCTGTCGGTGATATATGACCACCGTTGTTGGCTGTCCGTACAGCTGTCGGTGATATATGACCACCGTTGTTGGCTGTCCGTACAGCTGTCGGTGATATATGACCACCGTTGTTGGCTGTCCGTACAGCTGTCGGTGATATATGACCACCGTTGTTGGCTGTCCGTACAGCTGTCGGTGATATATGACCACCGTTGTTGGCTGTCCGTACAGCTGTCGGTGATATATGACCACCGTTGTTGGCTGTCCGTACAGCTGTCGGTGATATATGACCACCGTTGTTGGCTGTCCGTACAGCTGTCGGTGATATATGACCACCGTCGTTGGCTGTCCGTACAGCTGTCGGTGATATATGACCACCGTTGTTGGCTGTCCGTACAGCTGTCGGTGATATATGACCACCGTTGTTGGCTGTCCGTACAGCTGTCGGTGATATATGACCACCGTTGTTGGCTGTCCGTACAGCTGTCGGTGATATATGACCACCGTTGTTGGCTGTCCGTACAGCTGTCGGTGATATATGACCACCGTTGTTGGCTGTCCGATACAGCTGTCGGTGATATATGACCACCGTTGTTGGCTGTCCATACAGCTGTCGGTGATATATGACCACCGTTGTTGGCTGTCCATACAGCTGTCGGTGATATATGACCACCGTTGTTGGCTGTCCGTACAGCTGTCGGTGATATATGACCACCGTTGTTGGCTGTCCATACAGCTGTCGGTGATATATGACCACCGTTGTTGGCTGTCCAGTACAGCTGTCGGTGATATATGACCACCGTTGTTGGCTGTCCGTACGCTGTCGGTGATATATGACCACCGTTGTTGGCTGTCCGTACAGCTGTCGGTGATATATGACCACCGTTGTTGGCTGTCCGTACAGCTGTCGGTGATATATGACCACCGTTGTTGGCTGTCCGTACAGCTGTCGGTGATATATGACCACCGTTGTTGGCTGTCCGTACAGCTGTCGGTGATATATGACCACCGTTGTTGGCTGTCCAGTACAGCTGTCGGTGATATATGACCACCGTTGTTGGCTGTCCGTACAGCTGCCGGTGATATATGACCACCGTTGTTGGCTGTCCGTACAGCTGTCGGTGATATATGACCACCGTTGTTGGCTGTCCGATACAGCTGTCGGTGATATATGACCACCGTTGTTGGCTGTCCGTACAGCTGTCGGTGATATATGACCACCGTTGTTGGCTGTCCGTACAGCTGTCGGTGATATATGACCACCGTTGTTGGCTGTCCGTACAGCTGTCGGTGATATATGACCACCGTTGTTGGCTGTCCATACAGATGTCGGTGATATATGACCACCGTTGTTGGCTGTCCATACAGCTGTCGGTGATATATGACCACCGTTGTTGGCTGTCCATACAGATGTCGGTGATATATGACCACCGTTGTTGGCTGTCCATACAGCTGTCGGTGATATATGACCACCGTTGTTGGCTGTCCGTACAGATGTCGGTGATATATGACCACTGTTGTTGGCTGTCCGTGCAGCTGTCGGTGATATATGACTACCGTTGTTGGCTGTCCATTCAGCTGTCGGTGATATATGACCACCGTTGTTGGCTGTCCATACAGCTGTCGGTGACATATGACCACCGTTGTCTATATAGTTATATATGTGTTATACTATCATGACTACTGTTGGTTGTCTATGCAGTTATTGATTTATTTGGTTGTTTCGGGATTTGAGATTTAAATATTGAGCACAACCCACTACTGGCAACGCTGATCGTATTCTGGGTAGTTATCAGTGATTTATTACCACAGTTGTTGTTGGTTTGTTATGTAGTTATCAGTAATATATTACCACAGTTGTTGTTGGTTTGTTATGTGGATATACGTGTTATATTACCACAGTTGTTTGTTTTTTTTATGTGGTTATCAGTGATATTTTACCACAGTTGTTGTTGGTTTGTTATGTATGTTATAGTATGTTATAGTGGTACTATACTACTACTTCTGCATAGTAGATGTGATAAGTAATGCATTAAGAGTCGGTGTGATCAGTAATACCTCATTCAAGGGTGATCAATAGTACATTATAGAACATAATTGCATGTGTAGAAGTGGGATCTGTTACTCATGTCGCATGTTACTGCATTACGGCAAAAGTGATCAGTGTTATATTACTGTAGTAAGTGGTAAAGAATGCACTCATTGACTGTTTTTACATCTGTCCGTGGTTGTTGTAGCGTGAACTGCATGTTCGGAAGGATGGCGGTCAGCCTGTCCTTGGAATTGACTGGACTGCCTTTTCGCTTTACAAGTGCATTTTTCTCGGAGACTCCTGAGGGTCGTCGCTGGAGCTACGGAGTTCATGCTTTGCGCGATGCTATCAGTGGGCCACCCAGCCGAAATGGCGCCGCGCCATATGGGATAAATTCCGAGGCAATGAAGTCGATCCTCTCGACTTTTAATGCAGTAATGTGTGGCTGCTGGTTTTCTAGTGACTGCGGCTTCCATCGACGATGAAGTGTATTTTCGGTGGAGGACTTTTGTGTTGGCATTCTGACTGCGGCATTATACACAATGTACATGTGCGAGCTGTTGGTTTGTCGAGACGCCTGTCTATTCCACTTTACACATAGGGCAGTTAGGAGCATTTCGTGTGATATTCACTGGCACAGGAACGGATCATAATGGAACGACCGGTTGCCGTGAAGTTGGAACCTCGACTAACTAACTAACTAACTAACTAACTAACTAACTAACTAACTAACTAACTAACTAACTAACTAACTAACTAACTAACTGAAGTAAGCAGTGATTAGTCAGTGCTATGCTACAGAAGTGATCAATGTTGCATTACTGTACATGTGATTGACATGATTGTCATCGGTCTCGCTTTGTTGTTCTCTTGTCTTTGAAAAGCTGCAGGATTAACTTCATTGCACAGGGTTTTATCGCATGTGACTCGGTATCTTTCGCCAGGGACGGCCTGTCAAAAACGTCGCACAAAGTACGAACTCCGTTGCTCCAGCGACCATCCCCGGAAGTCTCCCAGAAAATTGAACTCTTGAACCGAATGTCGTAGCCCGGTTAGAACCTGCAACCTTCGGAGAGCGAGGCACGCCGGGTAACAACTCCGCCCTGGAGAATGCCTCTCTGGGAATGATTGATAATACATATATTTATTTCACTCTGTTGTTGATTACACAGCTATCTGATTCCCTTGCCGAAGCCTGGCAAAGAGTACACAAAAATTCAGGGATATCCAGTAATAACCATGCAGAATGCAATAGGCAAGCTGCTGGAGAAATTAATTGCCAGAAAAATATCAAGCCAGCTAGAGGGGCAAGGTGTTTCCCACCTACCCTGGGTGGGTACCGTCCAAAAAGAGAAACCTGGACCAATGCAGCAGTGTTTGCCCATGATGTCTATGAAGGTCTCCACTCAGTCATTGAAACCTTTGCTGCAGCGATTGATCTTGAGGACGCGTACAACAGAGTACCGTTGGATTTTTTAATGCTTCAGCTTCTTGAACTCAAGATAAGTCCGTTCCTCCTTAGTTGGATTGCTGCAGCCCTCTTCCAACGGAAAGTGGTTTTTAGATGTGGCATTTGGATTTCGGAACAAACAACATTATATCCTGGCCTATCACAGGGATCACCATTATCTCCAGTGCTGTGTTCAACGCCTACACTGTGAGGATCACCAGCGAGAAGATCACTGGACTGGGGAGGACATTGTCATATGCCGACGATGTTTTAGTGTATCGTCAGGGCAAGGATAGAGATCAGGTTGCCGTGGAACTACAAACCGAACTCAGTCGCATAAGTACTTAGTGTGTTGAGGCTGGGGCAATGGTCAACCTAACAAAGGCAACAGTGACATGGTTCTCGTTGAATAATCATATTGTCAACACTCCAACACCAACTGTAAATCTGTGTTCAGAGACTGTGGAAAGAACGCAGGCAATAAACTACCTGTGGATACGTTTTGATCGAAGCCTGGCTTATATTGAGCACATATACCAGGTGAAGGCAAAGGCCAGGCGGGGTTTGGCTGCGATGCGGGTGACGGCGGCAGCAAACTGTGAGCAGCGCCATCTATGTCTTCTATACAAGGGGCTGGTCATGTCTGTTTTGGGGTATGCTATGGCGATCCTGACTCTCAGCCGTAAGCAGATAGAAAGGATGGAAAGGATACAGAACGAAGCTATGCGCATTATTCTTGGATGTACAAGAGATACAGCATGCAGGGCAATGCGTTATCTTCTTGATTTTCCTACCTTTGAATACAAAATACAAATTTGCAGAGCACTGCCTACCCTCAGAGTTAACGCAACCACACAACATCCACTGCATAGTGAAATTAGGAAGGTGAAGGGCAGCAGGTTAACAAGAGGAAGGTCGTGGATGGGTCAAGCCGAAGACATTCTTCAACAGGTGTGTTCACTTGAGGACTTAGAACCTGGCGAGGAGTGGGTACAAGTGCCAACAGATTTCTGTACGTCCTTTTCAGTTTGCATCCAACTAGATAGAAAATGCAGACAAGAAAATCCGGCTGCTGTGGAGGCGGAAGTACAAGCGTTGATTTTCGAGAATTCGGTAGACGGTGATGCTGTCATTTACACAGATGGGTCGGTCGTCCGACGCGTGAGAAGCTCAAGGGCCTTTACGGCTCGGACCGGAGGGAGAATTGTGAAGGAGGACTCCGGTGCTTTTGTTGAGACCACAAGCATCCTGACTATGGAAGTCATGGCAGTAAGTAAAGCAATAGCATGGCTCGAGACACAGACATTCAATAGGGCATGTTTCCTTAGCGACTCAATGAGCATGCTCAAGAGGATATAGACGGGGTGGATCCGAAGAGAATGGTTGCTGTCTCTGGAGCGGTCTCGGCTGGCAAAGATTAGCTTCATCTTCGTGCCAGGGCATGCAGGAGTACAAGAAAATGAGGGGGCTGACAAGCTCGCAGATAAGGCTACTGTGGAGGGCGGACGCGCCATGAACCAGGCTGACATTACGAGAAGTAAGACTTTTGCGAGAACCAAGTGATGACTGTGAATCTACAACCATGGTCAGACTGCGAGAACAGCAAATTAAAAGAGGTGTAGCCAAACAAGAACACTACGCAGGAAGCTTCTTCTTCTTTCGTTCGCTTGAAATATGTCTATAACTGCAATGCTGTCTCTTGTATGAATTGAACTGTCTTTTTCAGTTCACACAGAGGTCCATAGAGTTTATCTTCCACTGTCGTCTCTCTAGGCCAGAAGGTTTGCCTAGATATGTTATATTTTGGGCAGTCTTGGAGTATGTGCTCTGCTGTCTGCGACGCCAATCCACATGTGCACATGGCTGTTTCACCAATCTTGAATTTTGTATACATGTGGTTGCGTAATCTATTGTGCCCTGTTCTGAGGCGCAGAATAATGACTTGTTCTGGTCTATCCATAACGTGGTAGTCATCTTGAGCAGGTTTTAGTGGCTTTCTGACTGATTTGATCATTCTTTTCTTTTGGTGGTATGTAACGGACACATCAGGCTGTTCTTCTTTGGCTCATTCCTTAGCCTATTGATCAGCTCTGTCGTTTCCGGGTACTCCACAGTGGGATGGTATCCACTGTATGGTGACCTTATGCTGACTGCTAAGTTCAGAAAGTAGTGTCCTTATTGTGTGTGTTGTTTTTTTTTGTGTTTTTTTTTTGCCTCAATATAAAATTCAATATCTCAGTAACCAACTGAGTTGAAATGATGAGATTTAGCATATAACCTTATCATTATGTCCACACAACAAAAAACATTTTGTTCTGGAGATTGTACAGCAGATTTAAATGTTTGTTTATATGCGGTATATAATCTACCGCTCCCGCATTCATGCCATCATTTTAAGAGTATTACAGCTTCAGCAAGACACACCCCCGCTCTTTTCGAAATTATTTGGCGGGTTTCGTTTTGG
>JACEFZ010028478.1:190000-207566 GCA_014155875.1 Cepaea nemoralis
AGGCGGCCAGTTAAAGCTTTGCTTTGCTGATTCGGCAGCTTCTGCAGCTGGTCTTGTTCCAGAAAGAGTATACTAGTACTAGACAGGCCGTGAGTGTGTGTGTGTGTGTGTGTGTGAGAGAGAGAGAGAGAGAGAGAGAGAGAGAGAGAGAGAGAGAGAGAGAGAGAGAGAGAGAGAGAGAGAGAGAGAGAGAGAATCATGCTGCATGGGCAACATATGGTCTCTACAATTTAGTCAAGGTATTATGCTTTCGAGATGTTATTAGGCCTCCTTTTAAAAAATACAACACTTTGAAGCACAATGTGACGATATCGTTTGCCAAGACCGCAAAGTACCAGTTTATATATATATATATATATATATATATATATATATATATATATATATATATATATATATATATATATATATATATATATATATATATATAAAACAGAGTGTATGTTTGTTTGTGGGTTTGTGGGTCTTGGATGCGTTCGATAACGGTACATCCGATTCAGATGAAATTTTCTACACGTCTTCCTTTCATTCCTGTGCAACCGACTATAATAATTTCTTAATGTAAAATCTTCGACTTATTTAATAACATTTACTTTTCCATTTTCATTATATAATGTCTATATAGCAGGGGGACTTCACTCTAGAAAAGTTATTTCAAGGGGCATAACTTTTAATAACATTTCTATTTACTTTATAGTCATATTGTTGGACTTACTTGCACTATTGTTAAACTCTTTGTCTATAGTTATTTTCAGGCATATAAGTTATAATAAATAATGATATAATCTTTAAGGCATTTTCAAAGTTTGCATAAAAATAATGCATAATGCATAACATTGTAACCCATCTTTTTCTACAGTTTTCATTGAATGGTGTGTGGAAGGACATTCTTTTAAGTTACTGTGCGCCAGGAGCTGGGCGAAACCACGCCGGGTCAGATAGATAGACAGATAGTCGGGAACGGAAGCTTATTTGACTACTTATATGAATTAAATGACATGCTCCCCACCAGGGACTGGGTGAAGCCGGGTCAGACAGACAGATAGACAGACAGACAGTCGGGAACGGGAGAGCTTATATGACTACGTATAAGAATTAAATTAGATGCTCCCCACCAGGGACTGGGTGAAGCCGGGCCGGGACAGACAGACAAACAGATAGTCGGGAACGGGAGAGCTTATATGACTACGTATATGAATTAAATGAGCTGCTCCCCACCAGGGACTGGGTGAAGCCGGGCCCGGTCAGACAGACAGACAGATAGACAGACAGACAGATAGTCGGGAACGGGAGAGCTTATATGACTACTTATATGAATTAAATGAGATGCTCCCCACCAGGGACTGGGTGAAGCCGGGCCGGGTCAGCCAGACAGGCAGACAAACAAGCAGACAGACAGACTGATAGATAGATAGATCCCCTCCAGGGCCTGGGCGAAGCCGGGCCGGGTCAGCTAGGTATATATATATATATATATATATATATATATATATATATATATATATATATATATATATATATATATATATCCATCATGTGCCATGCCAATAAGCGTGGGCGGTCATGTTCTGCCATCTCACTCCATCACTAGAGTCGTGGATCAGCTCCGGTTCCTGTCTCGACCATGCCACGTGGCAAGCCATCCAGGTATTTACTTCTAGGTCTTCCCCTTGGTCTCTTACCTTCGATCTTGCCAGTTGTCACCAAGTTCTCCAAGTCATTTCTTCTCATAACATGACCAAAAAATGTTGATTGTCTACTTCTAATGACTCTAATCAGTTTACGATCTTCATTTGTGTCTTGAAGCACTTGTTCATTGGTTTTTCTGTCTGTCCATGGTATTCTTTGCATTTTCCTCAGAAACCACATTTTCACAGCCATCAGCTGTTTTTCAGCTTGACTGCTCATTGTCCACGCTTCACATTCATATAAAAGTACAGGTTCTTTTTTTTTCGTTTCAATTGACATCTTTTTATTGATCAGTATATTTTTCATAGGCTGATATTGTCCTACATCGTTATCAATTCTGATGGCAGCTTGTTGTTTCCAATATATGTTTTTTACAAGTGTAAGGTCTTTTCCATCAGTTTGTAGATCTTCAAGCATCCTTATCATGTCGACATGTCTCACTTTATCGAAAGCATTTGTGTAGTCAATAAAGCAAAGATATAGATCTTTGTTTACTTCTATAGTACGGTCTATTACTGTTCGCAGTATATACACAGCATTTACTGTGCCCTTGCCTTCTACAAACCTGCATTGTTCTTCTCCTATTTCGGGTCTTTTTTTTTCTTCGTTACTCTTTGCATGATAATTCTCAGCAACATCTTCGTGATGTGGGCTCATTATACTAATTGTTCGATGTTGATCACATTCCAAGGTTCCTGATTATATATATATATATATATATATATATATATATATATATATATATACTATATATATATATATATATGTGTGTGGTGTGTGTGTGTGTGTGTATATGTATATATATATATATATATATATATATATATATATATATATATATATATATATATATATATATATATCCGCCGAGCAAGAAATGAAAAGTAGCTGGCAATGGCGCCCGTCTGTCCCTACGAATTTCTTCTTAGCGTCTGTAAACGTCAGATACACTGTCTCGTGTAGTGCATTCTCCTTGCACTAATGACCTGCTCTGTACGACATGAGGTGCACTATCTCCGACAATGCTTTCTCCTCGCACTAATGACCTTCCGCGTGTCCCTTTCCACATCCCTACTCTAAAATAGGAATCTCCATCAAAGAGATTCTCCAATTGCTGTCCTAACTGTTCCTGGTGCCGGGGGCCGGGCGCTGAAGAAAGCTTAAATTTAAATCAAATGTGAAATCGCACACATTAAGTTGTGCCTGTGAGGGGAGCCGGGCCGCACTCGCCGTCTGGCGGTGACGCTAATGACGGCATGCACTGGGGAATCAATGGGCGCTGACGAGTACAGAAATGGCGTTTCCGTGTCGAGGAACTTGACCAGATGATCAGAGAGATAGGCGTAAAAATCTGTTCTGTTCCCGTTGATGTCATGCCATTTCTCGCGCTCACATGCACAGACTCACTCACTCACACACAACCAAACACATTATCTCTATTTCAATCTCTGCCACGTGTCAACACTCACACAATCTAGTTCCTAGACCATTAGTTCCATGTAGCCAGACAGAATTTGATCGCTCGCCTATACATACATACCTTTCTGTACACTTCGCAAACTTTCTGGGAACGGAACAAGGGGAAGGTAAAGAGTTAGTTAGTTAGTCGAAAGATCATCCTCATTGCACATCGAACCATTCAGTCCATGAGTGCTCAGATCTCCTCCTCAGTAAATCCCGCAGCAGTGTAGCGGCTAACGGTGCTTGAAAAAGGAGTCTGGCATATGAGACTACGACCTCCAGCATGAGAATGGAAGTTGAAGCAGTAACGTCGACATTCCGTTGGTTAGAGGAGACTAAAGCAACACACATTGTATTCATTACGGACTCAAGGAGTATCCCAAGTAAGGTGGATAAAGGAATGTTTCATGTGGAATGGCTCACCTAGCTTCAGAGGTCACAGATTGTGAGACTTGCTGAATGATTTTGCTCTGACCATGCAGGAGTGCGGCGGAATGAACAGGCTGATAGGCTGGCAGGGAATACACCTCTTGGTGGTAGATTACCTATGGACAAGAGAGAGTTGGTCGAACACCTGTGGGACCATGTGGAGAAGGCAGAGGAACAGATTGAGAACCCATATATGGAAAGAATGATATTGCAGGGGATAGGCAGGGATTATGGAAGAATCTCAAAGCTGAGTGGGGAGGCAATGAGATCTTTCAATCAGATAGCGGTGGGAACGATTAGTAGTATGATTCTTCGCTGGTTGTTGAACTAGAGGACGGAGCACGCATGGCAGTGTCCTGAGTGCAGTTATGCCGGTTCTTAGCTCAACTCAACTCTTCTATGGCTTCCTGTATAGTGTTCTTGTTTGGCCACATCTCTTTTAACTTGCTGTTCTCGCAGTCTGACTATGATTGTAGATTCACTTGGATCTCGCAAACGATTTACTTCTCGTTGAGCATTCAGTATATCAGCCTGATCCATGGTTCGTCCGCCCTCCATAGTAGCCTTACCTGCAAACGTATCAGCTTGGTCCATGGCGTGTCTGCGCTCCACAGTAGCCTCACCTGCAAGTCTGTCAGTCTGGTCCATGGCTCGTCCGCCCTCCACAGTAGCCCTTACCTGCAAGCTTGTCAGCTTGCTCATTTTCTTGTACACCCGCATGCCCTGGAGAACAAATAGGTCAATACCTGAATGGCTTGGTCGTATGACATAATCGGGATGAGAGCACAGACTTGAACCAAGACTGGTGATCATTATCTGCGAACGCTTATCGGCAAGTCGCACGATGATAATGACTAATATCTCGCTAGTAATCAGTATAGTACAGACCCTTTGTCTTATAGTCCATAAATAAACACACCTGTATAGTCTGAAGCTCAGAAAAGTGTGCTGTTGAAAACGCACTAGAAAACATACAAATTGAAAGGTATAATTACCGATACCGACCGGGATTCGAACCTGTCACCTCCAACCTGTCACCTCCAACCTGTCACCCGCTGCAGACACAAGTGTACTTCGATGCATGACCAAGTAGGCACCCCCTATGAAAAGGTCTCTTCATTAGCCAGGTCTATTGTTTGTCCATCAAGAATGATGATGACCATTCATTTCATCCAGTGGGTTTGAAAGTATGGGGCCTTGAGTGCTAAGATGGCTGATAAGGCCTATTTTGGCTCGAAATGTTCTTTGACAATGTGGGGTGGGCAAAGAATGCTTGACGTTCCAGGAAGAGGATCTCCTGCAGTGGTTTTTCTGTCCAGCCTTTTCTTCACAACTCTTGCAGTCCTGGTTGCTTCACAAGTGACTGCATCCTTGCGTAATGATGTTTTCCACGAATTTCGGTCTTTGGCAGCAGTCTCCCAGGTGTCATGATGAATTCAAAAAGCTTTCAGTGAGATTTTCAAAGTGTCTTTAAAGCGTTTCCTCTGGCCACCTTGGGAGCGTTTACCACAACACAGCTCTCCGTAAAAAAATTTGTTTAGGGAGTCTGTGATCTGGAGCGAGTTTAGTGACCAGCCCAGCGAATCTGATTTTTCATTAGTAGAGTGTGGATACTGGGTAGAATCTGAATCTTCGTTAGTATAGTGTGGACACTGGGACTTCCGTGTCTGGGATCTTGTCTTACCATTTAATCTTCAATAGCTTCATAAGGCAGACTGTGTGGAAGTGGTTTAATTTCCTAGCGTGTTGCTGATAAACAGTCCAGGTTTCACAGCATATAGCATAATACAACTGCTTTGTAGACTTTCAGCTTTGTTTGCAGGTTTATTCCATTTCTGTCCTATACATTCTTGTACAGTCTGCTAAAGGCGGCGCTGGCCTTGGAGATTCTTGCATTCTCCTCGTCATCAATTGTGGAAGTTTGTGACACAGTGCTGCCAAGATAGTTGAGTTTGTCCACAATATGTAGTCTGTGATCATTCACTTTTATATTCGACACGGTGTGATTATTCCCTGGAGCTGGCTGGCACATAACTACAGTCTTCTCCAAGTTGATATTGAGCCCAAAGTGTGCATAGGCATATGAGAAAGCTTAAACATTGTGTTGCACATCTGCCTCTGAGTTGGCATATAGAGTGCAATCATCAGCAATCAGCAGTTCTCTGACGGTGTCGCTGTTAGTTTTGGTTTTAGCTTTAAGCCTTGTGAGATTGAATAACTTTCCATCCATGCTGTAGTTGATGTCTATTCCAATGTCGTTGTTCTCTAAGGCATTCGTCAACATAGCTGAAAACATGAGGCTGAACAGTGTTGGTGCCAGGACACATCCTTGCTTCACCCCATTGGTGGCAGGAAAGGGCTCAGACAGTTCACCATTTCTTGTACTCTTGCCTGCATACCATCATGATATAGCCGCACTATTTGGACAAATGTTTGTAGGCAGCCATATTTTGCCATGATCTTCCACAGTCCTTCTCTGCTGACTGTATCAAAAGCCTTGGTAAGGTCAATGAAAGTGGAGAACATTTCGAAGTTCTGTTCCTGACATTTCTCTTGCAGCTGCCTTGCAGCAGAAAATCATGTCAACAGTTCCTCGTTCTTTTCTGAAGCCACATTGACACTCAGGAAGAAGACCTTGATCGAGATGGGCCGTGAGGCGATTGAGAAGAATTCTGGCGAGTTTCTTCCCTGCAATTGAGAGCAAGGAGATGCCTCGGTGGTTGTCACAGGTTTGGAGGTTCCTTTACGTTTGTAAAGGTGGACTATTGAAGCGTTCTTGAAATCTTGTGGCATGGTCTCGTCCACCCATGTGTGAAGCTGCTCTATTAGGACCGGACCACCTGCTTTGTAAACCTCTGCTGGGATGGAGTCAGGACCAGACGCCTTACCGCTGGAAAGTTACTGGATGTTTACTTCTACTATGATTGGCAGTCATCAAGTGTACTTCAACAGCACAGACTCCGACAGTAGTTTTACCTGCAAGTCTGTCAGCCTGGTCCATGTCTCGTCCAGCCCTCCACAGTAGCCATAACTACAAGCCTGTCAGCTTGCTCATTTTCTTGTACACCCGCATGCCTTGGAAGGCAAAGAGGTCAATACCTCAATGGCTTGGTCGTATGACGTAATTGGGCTGAGAGCATAGACTTGAACCAAGATTGGTGAATAAGAAATGTTATTTCACCATCTTCAAAATCTGATCTAATTCTAGATCTGCAAAACAAGAAGTATACACTCATCATTGATGAGTCCACTGATGTCTCGACCCAAAAGTATTTGTGCATTTTAGTTAGATACCTCAGCGATAAAAGAAATTAAATTACAACTGTTTTTCTAGGTTTAGATTCCAGTTCAGGAAGGCTACATAAGAGAATATGTTTAATTTGATTAACAATGAAATTGAAAAATGTGATCAAACATTAAAAAATTGCATTGGTTTTGCATCAGATGGTGCTTCCAATATGGTTGGATGCAACAATTCAGTTTGGTCCAGAATGACAGATGGATCTCCTTCATGTGTTCAGTATAAGTGTGTTTGCCATTCATTAGCATTGTGCATCAAATATGCAGTGTCAAAAATACCTTCAAACATTGGATTTTTGCTGACAGAAATACCAAATTGGTTTATACATAGCAATCTAAGACGAGAAGCATTTAAAGATTTATTCACAATTATGAACTCATTGACAGAATTTCAGCAAAGTAGAAGCCAGCGAGTAGAAGAAATTTTCTCGAAAGGAAGTGGTGCACATTAGCTTTCGAGAAAATTTCTTCTACTCGCTGGCTTGTCCGGGAAAAAGTAATGTTCAACATTCTAATGAACTGAGAAGAACTCAAGGCTTATTTTATTTCTGCTGAATTAGCAAATTGTGACACTAAATTTAAGTCACGACTTATAAAGGAAATGCTTCTAGATCACAGAAACTACCTTTATTTTCATTTTGCAACCCCTATTGTGCAGGAATTCGAATGGTTAAATAACCATTTTTCAGAAAAGTAAAGCAGATTCTCACGAATTACATGAAGAACTATTTTTGCATTATAATAGTATTAATAGTAGGATTTATGATACCAATAATAAGAAAATGTTGAATTTGGCATCAAATTCCTGTCAGAGTGTGATAACTACATTCAGAAAAGTTCTGATACGAAAATTAATTGCCAACAAGAGGTATTAGATCTCAAAGAATGATGCTTATCCATACTAGAAGAAGCACTTGATCAAGTTAGAAAGCGGCTTCCTTCAGCAAGAAATATATTTAAAGATCTAACCAATTTTAGCCCTGGAATAATCTTAAACCAGGATTCTAGACCACTATTTTCGAAATTGTCCTTCCAGCATTTGGCTGAAGAAAATCACACTATTATTGAAGAGCAATACAGAAAATTGACTTTTATAGGTTGGAAGGAAGAAGAACAGTTCTGGCAAGGAGTCATGAAACATTCCCAATTGAAAGAGATTGCTTCTTTTGCTCTTACTTGCTTAATAACACCTATTAGCAATCCTGTAGCGGAAAGAATGTTCTCGCTTTTAACATGCATAAAAACCAAAGCAAGGAATAGACTTCAGCTGTCTCTCTTAGACGCAATTATTAGAATAAGAGCAGAACTATTATATTCAAACAAGTGCTGTAAGGAATTTGTTCCTCATCCAAAATGTTGAATGATTTCAAAGCTGAAATTTTATGTTCTAAGGAATCCTGTACCGAATTTATTTCTCAGCAACGAAGAGGAATACTTATTTGAAGAAGAGATTTTTATGTGATGTAAATATATTTTTAATAGATATTTTTGTTGAGTAATGTTTGGCTTTTTTGGCTTTTTTATTTCATGACTTGGCTTTATTTGATAAAAGTGATCTGGCAATCCTGCTCACACCTCTCTTAATAGGCTGGTAATGACCTACTTCATTATCTATTCTGATGGCAGCTTGTTGTTTCCAATATATGTTTTCTACAAGTCTAAGATCCCACCCATCAATTTGTAGATCTGCTAGCATCTATATCATGTTGACATGTCTTACTCTATTGTAAGCCTTTGTGTAGTCAATAAAGCAAAGATGTATATCTTTATTTACTTCTATAGAACACTCATTTACTGTTCTCAGCATGTACACGGCATTTACTGTAGCCTTTGATGTCAATGAGAATTCATAAATAAACACACATGTATTCTTTGGAGCTCAGAGAAGTGGAAGAAAGAAATATGGATTAGAGAACTCACTTTCTTATAGACCATCCCGTATGGCGTTGGTGATCATGTCTGCCCAAATCTCGCTTTCACGTGTAATACCAATCTTCTTCTAGCCCATGCATTATGGCGTTGGTGATCATGTCTGCCCAAATCTCGCTTTCACGTGTAATACCAATCTTCTTATTTTCCATGCCGTGTGGCGTTGGTAATCATGTCTGTTCACAGCCTTCTGTCTCGTGGACTTCGAATTTTCTTATAGTCCATGCCGTATGGCGTTGGTGATCATGTCTATCCACAGTGGCTGTCGCATGTGCTGCCAAACATCTTATAGTCCATGCCGGACTCGCATGCCAGATCACAGGCTCCCTAAACGAATTTTTTACGGCGAGTTGCGTTGTGGTAAACGCTCACAAGGCGGCCAGAGGAAACGCTTTAAAGACACTCTGAAAATCTCACTGAAAGCTTTTGGAATTCATCATGACACCTGGGAGACTGCAGCCATAGACCGAAATTCGTGGAGTGCATCATTACTCAAGGGTGCAGTCATATGTGAGGCAACCAGGACCGCAAGAGCTGTGAAGAAAAGGCAGGACAGATAAACCACCGCAGGAAATCCTCCTCCAGAAACGTCATGCATTCTTTGTCCACAGTGTCAAAGAACATTTCGAGCCAAATTAGGCCTTAATAGTCATCGTAGAACTCACGGATCCATACTTTCAACCCCTCTGGATGAAATGAATGGTCATCATCATTCATAATAGACAAACAACACACAGTCCATGCCGTATGGAGTTGGTAATCATGTCTGTCCACATTCGCTATCTGATGTGCTGCCAATCTTCTTATGGTCCATGCCGTGTGGCGTTGGTAATCATGTCTGCTCACATCCCGCTGTCTTGTGAGATGCCAATCTTCTTATAATCCATGTCATATGGCGTTGGTGATCATGTCTGCCCACAGCCTTCCATTTCGTGTGCTGTCAATTTTCTTATAGTCTATACCGTATTGCTTTGGTGAGCATGTCCCCCCCTTCCCCCTCCAAAAAAAAACATCTCGCTGTCTCGTCTCATCTGCTGTCAATGACGTATGGCGTGGGTGATTATGTCTGTCCACACCTCGCTGCTTCGTGTGATGCCAATCGTCTTATAGTCCACGCCGTATAGGTGATCATGCCTGCCCACACCTCGCTGTCTCGTGTGACGTCAATCATTTCTGATACTGCAGAATGTAATCAACATAAGCCAGTATGGGCACTACACTAAGATCAGTTGAACATGTGCAACAGCAGTGCCATTACACACATTGCGGTTTGAGTGAACAGTTACCTGTACTTTCTTAGGAGTCTACAGTATACACTGGATGATCAGTTCCCTTCCTCTCTGTGATTGTTTCCAGAGCTTACGTTACGTTCATGTTGGGCTCAAAGCTCTATGCAGTCGAAAGGAAATTCGTCACCATGTGGGGGTTGCTCTCTGATCTTCGTGCTCGACATTGACTCCTGGCTTCTGCTCAAGGTTATCCCATGACTTTTTGTAAACGATCTCTCTTCTCTCTCTCTCTCTCTCTCTCTCTCTCTCTCTCTCTCTCTCTCTCTCTCTCTCTCTCTCTCTCTCTCTCTCTCTCTCTCTCTCTCTCTCTCTCTCTCTCTCGCTCGCTCGCTCGCTCGCTCTCTCTCTTTGCTTGTTTCTTAAGAGAGCTTTCTTCTTCTTATCAATCAAGGGCATCAGAGTCTCGCTGTTTGCCGCAAACCAGTCCTGCCTCTTATGATCCACAGTGCCGTAAACCCCTACGGCAGTTTTATAAAGAGTTTCCTTAATTTGACCCCACTTTTCATTTACTGTACAATTTTCTGGTGTATCAGTGAATGCGTCTTCAAGTTGCTGTTGAAACTGAAAGCACTTTTCAGGATCGTGAGTGTTAATAATATTAATCCTGGGGCTAGACTTGTGTTTAGCTGTGTAGATTCTCTTTGGTCTCAGTCTAACCCTTGCAACAACCAAAGAATGATCCGTATCATAGTCAGCACTGTGGTAACTTCGAGTCAATGATATATGGTTCAGATATTGTCTCCGTGTGATGATGAAGTCCAGCTGGTGCCAATGGCCGGATCTTGGATGTTTCCATGTGACCTTATGCATCTCTTTTGTTTTAAAAAATGACTTTGTAATACATTGGTCATTACTGGTGCAATGCTCTAGCAGCCTTTGCCCATTTTCATTCATGCGACCGGTGTTGTATTTTCCGAGGCACACTGGCCATGAACTCGAGTCCTTGCCCACACAAGCATTGAAATCACCGAGCATATAAATGTAGTCAGATTTTGGAACTGCCTTGATCACGGAGTCTGACTCCTCATAGAACGAATCCTTCACATCATCAGAGGAATCGAGTGTCGGTGCGTATGCAGTAATAATGGTGGCAAACCCACAAGAAGGTTGCCAAGCGCAGGGATAATAGTCTTTCATTTCCTCCTACTGGAAATTCAATGATTCCCAGTAGCAAATTCTTCACTGCAAAGCCCACACCGTGTTGCCTTTTTTCTGCCTGCCCTCTACCCTTCCAGATAAAGGTGTAATTGTTTTCCCTGAGTGACCCTTCCTCAGCGAGGCGAGTCTCCTGCAGGCCAGCAATATCAATGTTAAGACGATTGAGTTCGGCATCAATCACAGCCGTTTTTCTCACATCGTCAATATTGGTCAAGTCAGTTGAAAATCCTGGACACATGGTTCTCACGTTCCAGGTTGCAAGCCGTAGCTTTAGGTTTCAATTTTTATTTTTGTTTGTACCTGGTGCATTGGTTTTACAGCCTGCGATACAGTCCTACCCCAGGCACCCATTGAAGCAGGCAGGCTGTGGCGGATCAGCACCCAAGTGGCCGAGTGCTGCCCAGCTTGAGGCGGGCGGTAGCTAATCAGTGACACCTGTAGGTGTCTCCCACCGTCAGAGGCAACGCGTGGCGCCCCGTGTCTACGCCAACTGACAAGGACTTATAACCCGTAACAGTTGCCTCTCGCTTTGATTCCGAGACCAGTTAAGACCAGGGATGGAGTTATTGCCTCTCCATAGCACAAAGCCTGGGCTAAAATATAGAGATCATTTGTTGCCCATGCAGCATGATCCCTCTCTCGGCCTGCCTAGTTCACTCCAGAGGAAAGGTAACACCCCTACATCTGGAACAAGACAAGCTGCAGAAGCTGCCGGATCAGCAAAGCAATGCTCTAACTGTCCGCCTGTCGGAGCTTCCATCCTAGACCAGCCGCCAACCAAGGCTTAGGGCCTGGTCTGCCCTGCCATGACATTTTGTCTTTAGCTTGCATTTCCTCACACCAGGGTAAGGCTTGTACCCTTCCTATTGCGCTCTTCCGCCCGAAGCCGTTGGCTCAATGTGGGGTGTCGGGTTTGGTAAGCGCCGCCCAACGTTCGGCGCTAACAGAAACCAGGTAGTACCGTCTACTGTTATACGGTAGCTCAGTCATATCTGACTAAGACCTGACTATATATATATATATATATATATATATATATATATATATATATATATATATATATATATATATATATATATACTAGCTGCCCGGCCCGGCTTCGCCCAGGCTCTGGCGGGGATCTATCTATCTATGTATCTATGTATGTATGTATCTATCTATCTATCCGCATGTGATGGCATGTGTTGACACACACGCGGCCACCTTTTTTTTTTTTAAACTAAAACAAAATCGAGAATATACCCATTTAATTGTGTACTGACCTTCTCTCTGCCAAGTGAACGGAAAAAACAAATTCTTCGATTACTTATTAAGTTCCACTCCGAAAAAAAGTACAGAAATAATATTCTAATGTATCTAAAATAAATCCATTATTTTTAATGAACACTGGTTTTAAAAACATAAAAAGATGTGTTAGAAAATTTTCACTATTTAAATAGATGCATTACTTTTATGATAATTGTTATGAAAATGCCTTAAAGATTATATCACTATATATTATAACTCATATGCCTGTAAATAACTATAGAAAAGAGTTTATAAATCTGGGAAAACAATGCAACAATCTATACATAAAAAATAGTGATGTTATTAAAAGTTATGACCCTTGAAATAACTTTTCTTATGTTAAGTCCCCTTGATAGAAATGATAAATATTAGCTGCCCGGCCCGGCTTCGCCCAGGCTCTGGCGGGGATCTATCTATCTATCTATCTATCTATCTATATATCTATCTATCTATCTATCTATCTATCTATCTATCTATCTATCTATCTATGTGGAGCATCTCATTTACTTCATCGTAAAGCGAACGGAAAAAAAACAAATGCTTCGATTACTTCAAAAGTTCCACTCCGAAAAAAGTACAGAAATACAATTCTAACGTATCTAAAATAAATCCATTATTTGTAATGAACACTGATTTTAAAAACATAAAAAGATGTGTTAGAAAATGTTCACTATTTAAATAGATGCATTACTTTTATGATAATTATGAAAATGCCTTAAAGATTGTATCATTATTTATTATAACTCATATGCCTGTAAATAACTATAGACAAAGAGTTTATAAATCTTTGGGGGGGGGGGGGGGGGAACCCGCATTTTAACAGTATTTTAACAGGCGTGCTGCGTGTAAGGTATGCATAAAGTATGAACAACACACACAAAATTAACTTAAGAATGTCCTTCCAGACACCATGTGCTCTCTTTCACTAAAATAGAAAATTAGATTGTTAACTAACTATTGCATTTCATCTGAATCTGATAAAGGGCACACACACACAAACAAATATTGTCTACATATATAGTAGAGGATATTGAAATATGGTACATGGCCAAAAGAAAAAGGGCAACCTGAAACTACTAAACGTAAATGCTGGGTACTTCAAAGGATAGGCTTCTTCTTTTTTTAGACAAAAAAAATAAAAACAACCTGCATTTTAACAGGACGTGCTAAACCCGACACCCCACATTGTGCCAACAGCTTCGGGCGGAAGAGCACAATTGGGAGGGTACTAGCCTTATTCTGGTGCGAGGAAATGCAACCCAAAGACATAATAAAGTCATGGCAGGGCATTGCTTTGCTGATCCGGCAGCTTCTGCAGCTTGTCTTGTTCCAGATTATAGGTGTTAACTTTCCTCTGGAGTGAACTAGGCAGGCCGAGAGAGGGACCATGCTGCATGGGCAACACATGGTTTCTTTATTTTAGCCCAGGCTTTGTGCTATGGAGAGGCAATAACTCCATCCCTGGTCTTAACCGGTCTCGGAATCAAAGCGAGAGGCAACTGTTACGGGTTATAAGTCCTTGTCAGTTGGCGTAGACATGGGGCGCCACGCGTTGCCTCTGACGGTGGGAGACACCTACAGGTGTCAATGATCAGCTACCGCCCGCCTCGAGCTGGGCAACCCCCAGCCAATTGGGTGCTGATCCGCCACAGCCTGCCTGCTTCAATGGGTGCTTGGGGCTAGGACAAAATCTGAATCGCAGGCTGTAAAACCAATGCACCAGGTACTAATAAAAAGAATAGAGACCTCAAGCTACGGCTTGCAACCTGGAACGTGAGAACCATGTGTCCAGGATTTTCCACTGACTTGACAAATATTGACGATGTGAGAAAAACGGCTGTGATTGATGTTGAACTCAATCGTCTTAACATTGATATTGCTGGCCTGCAGGAGACTCGCCTCGCTGAGGAAGGGTCACTCAGGGAAAACAATTACACCTTTTTTTGGAAGGGAAGAGGGCAGGCAGAAAAAAGGCAACATGGTGTGGGCTTTGCAGTGAAGAATTCGCTACTGGGAATGATTGATATCCCAGCTGGAGGTAATGAAAGATTATTATCACTGCGCTTGGCAACCTCTTGTGGATTTGCCACCATTCTCACTGCATATGCACCGACACTCGCTTCCTCTGATGATGTGAAGGATACGTTCTATGAGCAGCTAGACTCTGCGATCAAGGCAGTTCCAAAATCCGACTACATTTATATGCTCGGTGATTTCAATGCTCGTGTGGGCAAGGACTCGAAGTTCATGGCCAGTGTGCCTTGGAAAATACAACATCGGTCGCATGAATGATAATGGGCAAAGGCTGCTGGAGCATTGCACTAGAAATGACCTATGTATTACAAACTCCTTTTTTAAAACAAAAGAGATGCATAAGGTCACATGGAAACATCCAAGATCTAGCCATTGGCATCAGCTGGACTTCATTATCACACGGAGACAACATCTGAACCATACATCATTAACTCGAAGTTACCACAGTGCTGACTGTGATACAGATCATTCTTTGGTTGTTGCAAGGGTTAGACTGAGACCAAAGAGAATCTACACAGCTAAACACAAGTCTAGCCCCAGGATTAATATTACTAACACTCACGATCCTGGAAAGTGCTTTGAATTTCAACAGCAACTTGAAGACGCTTTCAATGATACATCAGAAAATTGTATAGTAAATGATAAATGGAGTAAACTTAAGGAAACTATTTATAAAACAGCAGGTAGGGGTTTTACGGCACTGTGGATCATAAGAGGCAGGACTGGTTTGTGGCAAACAGCCAGATACTGCAGCCCTTGATTGATAAAAAGAAGATAGCTCTCTTAAGAAACAAGGAAAGACCAACGCGTAACACTCTGAGTGAGCTGAAGCAAGCGAGGAAGGATGTACAAAAGGCTGCCAGGCAGTGTGCGAATGACTATTGGATCAAGTTATGTGAGTCCATTCAAATCGCAAGTGATAAGGGAAACATCAGAAGCATGTATGAAGGGATAAAGAAAGCCTGTGGTCCAATGATCAAAAGAAGTGCACCGCTGAAAACCTTGACTGGAGAAATCATCACTGTTAAGAAACAGCAGATGGATAGATGGGTCGAGCACTATTTAGAGCTTTACTCAAGTGAGACCAAGCTAACGGATGATGCCCTCAACGCCATAGAGGCCCTGCCAACTCTTGACCACCTGGACACACTTCCCACTATAACAGAAGTTAAGTGTGCTATAAATGAGCTTGCATCTGGCAAGGCTCCAGGTAAGGATGGGATTCCAATAGAGGTGATCAGGAGTGGGCAAGACACACTCGCTCTACAGATCCACCAGCTAATAGAGCTATGCTGGCGAGAAGGACAAGTCCCACAGGATTTCAAAGATTCAAACATCATAACGCTGTACAAGAACAAGGGAGATCGGAGCGACTGTAACAACTATAGGGGTATCTCACTTCTGTGTATTGTTGGGAAAGTATTTGCCAGAATTGTCCTGCACAGACTTCAAGTCCTGGGAGATCAAGTCTACCCCGAATCACAGTGCGGCTTCCGTCAGAACCGGTCTACCATTGATATGATATTCTCATTGCGACAGATGCAAGAAAAATGCCGGGAACAAAATCAGCCACTGTTTATTGCCTTCATCGACCTCACAAAGGCATTCGATTTGGTCAGTCGTGAGGGTCTGTTCAAAGCACTAAAGAAGATTGGCTGCCCACCAACTCTTCTGTCCATTGTGGAATCGTTCCACACAGGCATGAAGGGTATAATCAAGTTTGATGGCTCAACTTCAGAAGAGTTTGAAATCAAGAGTGGAGTTAAGCAAGGTTGTGTACTAGCCCCCACCCTTTTTGGGATATACTTTTCACTTCTACTGAAATATGCCTTTCATGATCAGGATGACGGTATATACATTCACTCACGCTCAGATGGTGGCCTCTATAATGCTCAGAGATTGAAGGCCAAGACCAAAATTAGCAGGGTACTAATCAGAGAGTTGCTTTTTGCGGATGATGCTGCGATTACGACCCACTCTGAGGAAGAATTACAACATCTACTATCTGCATTCTCCAATGCTTGTTCTGAATTTGGTTTAACAATTAACAAAAAGAAGACACAGATTATGTCACAAGGTGCACATGGTGTACCATCAATCTTTATTGACGACGCCGAACTGGAGATAGTAGACCATTTTACATATCTAGGATCAGAGGTAAATAGCAAATTATCCCTCGATCAGGAAATCAACATCAGGATTGGCAAGGCAGCAACAACAATGAACATGTTAGCAAAAAGAGTCTGGGAGAACAGGAAGCTTACTGCCAAAACAAAAGTCCTCGTCTACCAAGCCTGTGTCCTTAGTACTCTTCTTTATGGCAGTGAAACCTGGACAACTTACTCACAGCCAAGAGAAACGTTTAAACAGCTTTCATATGCGGTGTCTGCGAAGAATACTTGGTATTAAGTGGCAAGACAAAATCACAAATACTGAAGTATTGGAAAGATCAGGTTGTGTGACGGTGTATTCCATGCTCAGTCTTCGTAGACTTAGATGGATAGGACACGTTAGGAGAATGGATGATGGTAGAATACCAAAGGACATCTTATTTGGTGAATTACAGACGGGTAGGAGATCTCAGGGTCGGCCTCTACTACGATACAAAGATGTGTGTAAGCGGGACATGATTGATACAGGCATTGATAATGCACATTGGGAGCAAGTCGCCGCTGAACGTGTTGCATGGAGGGCAACTATCAGAAATGGAATAAAGACAAAGGAGAAAATGATTGCAGATAAAGCACACACAGAGCGTGAGAGACGTAAGAGGTGCAAAATGGTGGAAGTGACCATGTTTTCACATGCACCTACTGTGGGCAAACATTTGCAGCAAGAATTGGCCTTACCAGCCACACTCGCCACCGCCATGGATCGTAGTTATTAAGCCTTTTTGAAGCACAATGTACCAAACTATCGTCTGTTAAGACGGAAAGGTGCCAATAATAATGCGTGTAAGGTATGCATAAGGTATGCACACCCACAACATT